>WAAG01082294.1:0-19543 GCA_013390105.1 Tichodroma muraria
GTCCTTTTCTACTTAGCTGAAGTTGCAGGCTTGAGCCATAATTTTACAAAGTAAAACCTTATTTTGTAAGGTGCCTGGGGTAGAATGATCTGGGGGTCACCTGGAAAATTCCCAGGTCCTGTCATGGCTCTCAGCTGCAATTTTTCTGAATCCTTGGCTTGCTTTGCCTCCTGAAAATACTTTTGAAGGCATCTGAACCTATTTGTAGATGTTCATACAACACACGAGTTATTGGAAAGAGATTTTGGGTTCTGTCCTGTTTGTTTGGGGTTGTTTCTTTGGGGTCACTGGGAAATTCCACCAGACTGAGACTGTGAAATTAAATATCAAATGTATTTTGTGGAGTCTGGTAATGTTTCTGTATCATAAATAGTGTGGCCAGCAGGATTAGGGAGGGGACTGTCCCCTGTGCTGGGCACTGCTGAGGCCACTCCTGGAGCTCTGGTCAGGTTTGGGCCCGTCCCAGACACACATTGAGGGGCTGGAGCGTGTCCAGGGAAGGGAACGGAGCTGGGAAGGGGCTGGAGAATCCTGAGGGAGCTGGGAAGGGGCTCAGCTGGAGCAAAGGAGGCTCAGGGCGGAATTTCTGGCTCTGCACAACTCCCTGACAGCAGGGATTTGGGATCTCATCCCAGGGAACAGGGACAGGAGGAGAGGGAACGGCCTCAGGCTGGGCCAGGGGAGGCTCAGGGTGCACAGCAGCAGGAATTGCCCCATGGAAAGGGGGGTCAGGAATTGGAACTGCCCAGGGAGCTCTGGAGTGCCCATCCCTGGAGGTGTCCCAGCAATGCCTGGAGGTGGCACTCAGTGCTCTGGGCTGGGGACAGGGTGGGGACTGGGCACAGCTTGGACTCTCATCCTGGAGCGTTTTTCCAGCCTCAGTGATTCCAGAATTTTTACGGCTCTGTCAGCTGTGCCAGGAGCAAAGCTGCCAGCATCAGGAGATGTTTGTTGTGTCATTCCCTTTGTGCCTTGGTCTGGCACAGATTTGCACAGACAAATGTGACGTCTGACCCATTGATGTGCATAGAAATTCTGAAGAAACACCTAATCCATTAATGTCTGCAGATCTGATTTCCCTCAGACCCCTGGAACACTCATCCATTCCAAATCTCTGAGATTGATGAATGCTTTGAGGATCAGATCAGTGACCCCCCTCCACCTGCCCTTGCCCTTGCATGGGAG
Source organism: Tichodroma muraria (assembly GCA_013390105.1). Lineage (NCBI taxonomy): Eukaryota > Metazoa > Chordata > Aves > Passeriformes > Sittidae > Tichodroma > Tichodroma muraria. The sequence goes on from WAAG01082294.1 coordinate 1,186, forward strand.
GGAATTGCTAAGTGACTTCACCTGCAGGGTGGCACAGATTCAGTTATTAATAAAGGAACAGATGGAGAATAACAGGGCTGGTGTGCAGGGAGAGGCAAAGTCACAGCAGCCCTTGGGACAGGTTCCCACATCCGCTGGGACAGAATTCCAGGTGACTGAGGTGTGCAGAGGTAAAACCTGAGGGGCTGAGGATGGAGATCCCAGCCCAGGACTGAGACCAAACACGAGGTGTTCAGCACAGCTCCGCTCTGTCCTCCTGGCTCTGGAGAGCAAAACTAGACTGTGTTTAGAGCTGGGTTTATCTGACAGTGATCTGTGCATATTTTCATGATTCAGGGAATGGATTGCTATAAAAGCACTGTTTCCTCCCTGCTGGTTGCTTTCATGTAATCGTGATAATTTAAGAATTAGTGTTACTGCCTTTCTATCCCTGAAAAATAATGATACAGNGTTTATTTTATCATGGTTGCATGGGATGGATGTGATGGCCCAATGTTATTTTCCTCTTCAGTTTTCACATGCTGCGCTTGCACCTTCAGGGTGGTAAGAGAAGTTTGGTCTGTTCAGTTCTTTTGAGACTCTTCCTGTGCTTTCCAGAGTTTTTGTGCGTTGTTAGAGTTCTGAAGATTGTGGATTGGATTTCCCCACCCTAAAATGCTGCAGCTGGTCTTTAGTGTCCTCCTTGCACAGAGCTCCATTTGTGAATCAGTTCTTTGGGCCTTCATCGCTCTGAGGACACTGAATCACAGAATGGTTTGGGTGGGAAGGGACCTTGAAGCCCACCCAGTTCCAACCCTGACACCTTCCACTGTCCCTGGGTGCTCCAAGCCCTGTCCAGCCTGGCCTTGGGCACTTCCAGGGCTCCAGGGGCAGCCCCAGCTTCTCTGGAAATTCCATTCCAGGGCCTCAGCACCCTCCCAGGGAGGAATTCCTTCCTAATATCCCATTTAACCCTGGTTTGAAACCATTCCCTGTGTCCTGTCCTTCCAGTTTCTGATGTAAACATGTATTTTTGGAGCAGATAAGGGGAGGCTGTCCTGCACTGGGTGTTAATTCAGGGATGACTGATGTTTTTTTCCAGAGAAAACTCCTCAGTCACATCTTGTCTCCTCAACTTGGCATCTGAAGCAGTCATTTGATAATGGCAGCATTAAAAGCACTCAGGATTTGCTTTCCAAATGGGAATCCAAGCAGCTCTTTGTCCGTGGCCCAGACTTATCTGTGCCCAGGGTTTTCCAGCTCAGGGCAGGATCAGATCTCACCCGTGGGATGAGCACTTGGAGCTCTTTCCTGCAAGCTCCTCAGGACAGGCACAGCCAGTGAGGAGGAGCTGGAGTGAACCTTTTGTTCCCTAGAACAAAGTGATGTGCAGCTGATGTGGAGACACTGATGGGGCTTCAGGACTTGTGAAAGCCAAAGAAAATTATAAAAATTGAATTGCTTTGGGTTTCTTTTTTTTTGTTTTGTTTTGTTTTTTTTTCCCAATTATTTGGAGCCAGCAGACGAACAAATTTCTTGCAGGTGTCTGCCACAGGGATATTTGGAGTTAGCACTGGTCCACCTCCACCCAAATATGACAAAGATATATTAAACAAGGAAAAAAGGGCAAAATCCTAATTAGAAATCTGATTTTCTAACATGAAACACATTTTCCGAGGGTTTAAAAAGCCCTTTGAGTCCATGGATTTTAATTTTCTGAATTTTATTTGGATCCTTTTTTATCTGAACTTTTTATCTGATTGCATCCTTCCATGAGTCATAAAATAAGGGAATCTCTCTTGGGTTTCACACCAAAGCTGAGGCTTATTCCTGACAAACAAGTGAGCTCACTGATGTTGTGCTGAGGCTGAGGAACCTGTGAGTGCACGGGCTGTTCCCAAAGTATCTCCTGGTCCTGGATCCCACAGGGGCTTGGGAGGGAGCTGGGACCGGGTCTCCTTCAGCCACAGCCTTTGTGTGCTGTGGAATTTTTACCTGGAGCACGAGATTCTTCTGGATTTAAACTGAAATAGGGCAGGGTTAGGTGGGATACTGGGAAGGAATTCCTTCCTGTGAGATTGGGGAGGCCCTGGAATGGATTTTCCCAGAGATGATTTCCAGAAAATCAGTAAATGTGATTTACTGTGGCTGCCCCTGGATCCCTGGAAGTGTCCCAGGCCAGGCTGAACGGGGCTTGGAGCAGCCTGGGACAGTGGAAGGTATCAGGATTGGACCTGGATGGATAATCTCCTATGTCCCTTCCAACCCAAAACCATTCCATTATTCTGGGATTTTTCTTTGACATTCACAAGGAAATTAAACCTTTCTTTCCCCCCACACGAGCAGTCAAGTGAAAAGCCCCAGCTCTGTGCCCAGGCCGTGTGTGTTGTTCCTTAGCCAGAATTCCCAATGCCTGAACTGTGTTTTGTGCTGGAGGAGGTTTTGCTGAAACCTCCACCTTTTGCTGAATGTGACTTTAAAGCTCTTCAGCCTTTCTTTTAGCACAGCTTTCAATCCCACTGCTGGATCTGGAGGTGAATTTACAGCCTGGTTGTCCCTCCTTTCCACAGACTTAATGATTTTTAATTAATAAAGTCAGTGCTTTGGAGTCTCTGCCAATTAATCACTGCCCCTGTGAACTCTTGCTAATTGACAGGAGCTCATTAGAAGATCACAGAATCATGGAATGGTTTGGCTTGGAATGGACCTTGAAGCTCATCTCGTTCCAACCCTCCACATGATGCTGATGTTGAATCTTCTGTACATCAGCCAAAACATTATTTAATTTCTCCAGACATGGAAGTTTATTTTTGTAGGTTAGGATTTGTTTTTTTGGGGTTTATTTTAAATTTTTAAAGCTTAATTCATCCTTCTGCCTCTCTGCACCTACCAGTCTTTTGCTGCCACTGCCAACTTTGCACCCAGCCTCGAGAGTAAAATAAACACAACTTCTTGGAGTGATGGAACATGTTAATTCCAGTATTGCTGTGGGCAGGTGTTTCCTTTGGTTTTCCCTTTTTTTAAAGGAATGACTGGCAGCTCCTGGGGAGAGAGCAGAGCCTGGCTTTGCTTTTAGGCTCCCATGTCAGATCAGGGGAGCCTATCCCGATGGAAAAATGTAACAGCTCAGTGTGTATCACTTCCCTGGGTGGGAGAGCACATCCAGAGCAGCCCCTGTCTGGTTTTTGTTCTTCTGACAGGGCTTTTCTTGCTGCTGACCCCACACTGGCTCCTCCTGTTCCCAGAGAATTCCTCGTTTGCGTGGCAGCCCCCGGCACGTCCCCGAACAGGGATGGGTGGTCAGCTATGCTGGGAGATAAAAGAAACGCAGCAAAAATAGAGTCAAAACCAGCACTGAAAAGCAAATTGGGCTCAGTAGAATGGAGATAAACTTTTTGATGTTGAAAAAAGAGCATTGAAGGGGAATTAGAAATTGGTGTGTGGTGGAAATGAGGCTGTGAGTGCAGAGAGGGACTCTGGTAAAGCTGGCAGGACTTTCTGCACTGGAAGGGGAAATGACCAGGAGTCAGTTCTGTGGTGAGCTAATATTTGGTGTAAAAAAGGCAAGGAAGCACCTTTCCCTTCAAGGGGCAGCGAGGTCCTCAGGAAAATTCACACAATCAGGGAATGGTTGGGGTTGCAAGGGGGCTCTGGAGATCACCCAGTCCAAGTCAGGGGCACATCCAGGTGGGATTGGGATGTCTCCAGAGAGGGAGACCCCACATTGTCCCTGGGCAGCTGTGCCAGGGCTCTGCCACCCTCCAGGGAATGAAGTTCTTCCTCAGTTAATTAGAGAAAGAAAAACAGAGCAAAATGAGGCGGCGTGCTGAGCCGCAGGTGAGCGCGTGCAGTTGTGCTTCACTGAGTTGAAGGGAAGCGTGTTCTTGTGTTCTTGGACTGTCTCTTCCTCCTCACCTCACACCGAGTGAGTTTTGGGAAGTCTTTAACAAAGAGCAGCAGCAGGGTTGTTTCGGCTGGGCAGTGCTGGGGGTGGAGTCTGCCTTTCACAGTGCACGCACCCCGGATTCCACCCAGGTGTCTCCTCTGAAGCCTGATTATACACCCAGAGAACCATCCCACGTGCGTTAAAGGATGTGTGAGTGCTGGGAGCCTCCAGTGATCCACATCTAGCCACTAGTGTTCATGTATTTAATTGCTCAGAGATTTAATTGCCACCCAGTTCCCATTCGGTTTTCTCCTTCCTTATCCATTCTCCTCCACACCGCACCAGAGCTCAGGGTGTTTGTGCCTCTCTCAGAACTGGCCCTGGATTTTCTCTTTCTACCAGATTTCTGAGTGCCAGTCCTGTGTTTGCTTCCTGCAAAGTGCCAGATGTATTGGCAGCCTGGCAGGAATGATTTTGCTCTAAAATTAGGAATAATTCAGCTTTTGTGCCCTCACGGAGCTGCAGTGGATTCATGGTTAACTTCAGTCATGCTTAATGCAAAATGGTTATAAAATAAATTCCCCTTCTGTTGAAACTTTGAAAGCAGGAAGAAAATGCAAGAGATAATTTAGTGGGGGGATTGTGGTCATAGGTCAGAATAACAAGATAATGTCTTTTTTTCCAGGCTGGGAGCAATAAAAGAACAGTTGCCTGTGGTAAAAACAGTATGTTCTGGACTCTGTGCCAGCAGAAAAAAAAAGAGGATTTTGCAAATTGAACAAAATCTTTAGTTCATGTAGGTTAACAACATTTGTTAAGAAAGTCTGTAGGCAAAAGGTGTTCCATAAGGCATAAAAATTCCTATATCCAACAGCAGTCCTATGAGCTCTAAGGCAGTAAGGCTGTGATAGGCTGGAGGATAATTTATTCAGGCTTCCTAGAATTTCTTTCAAAAACGTACATATTGATCCAGAGATGTTTTTGCTTTGCCAGATCTGCCCAAATTTTTCTAACTCGGTGCATTTATCTTGAGGAACAGCCTGTTGTTTTCCCTGATAATGGTAACCAGACTAGTGGTGAGGCCAGACACAGTGGCATGCAAAACAAGGCACAGCTCATCCAAACCACTTTATTTTTCAGATGGCACCTGGTACTGGGAGCAGAGAGCAACCAGTGTGACCTATCCTGGCTCAGGATAAAAAAGGAAAGGATCAAATTAAAAAAAAAAAAAAAACCACAAACAATTTGCAAGTGTATAAAAATATATTCAGGACAGGGCATGAAGTTCTGATTTCAGCAGAAAAAGGTTTGAGGGATGAGTTGCTACATATATCAACAATAAATAGTTTTCCATGCAAATTACTAAATGTAAGGAAGAAATTCTTCCCTGTGAGGGAAGTTGGAGAGGGGTTGGCATGGAATTCCCAGAGAAGCTGTGGCTGCCCCTGGATCTCTGGAAGTGCCCAAGGCCGAGGATAGGGCTTGGAGCAGCCTGGGATGCTGGAAGGTGTCCCTGCCCGTGGCAGGGGTGGAGGAGATGATTTTCAGGTCCCTTCCAGCCCAGGCCATTCCCTGTAGCGTGGCTCTGTCGTTGCTGAGAGTCTGCTGCTCGCAGAGACAAACCAGGATTGCACAGTGCAACGTTCGCCTCGTCCTGTCGTCACTCGGCCCTACGTGCAGGGTGACCCAGCCAAAGGTCGTGCTGCAGGAGCAGTCTGGAGTTGCTTTTCTGTTGTATTTTATTGAGTTCTTCTGCCTTGTGATCTGATAAACCCCGGTGCAGGATTTGGGAGTCCGGATGCTGCTTGCTCTGGGTCCTGCTCGGTGTGAAAGGGAGACGCTGTTTGACCTGAGCTTTGTCACTTTCTTTGGGCACTGCAAGGGTTATGGAAACCAGGAATTGGGGACTTCATCACATAATTTAATGAAAGAAAAGTCTTTAATGTAATTGTAATTGAGTGTTGTTCACAATAAATTCCTCTACAGCTCTCTATGGAAGGGCTGAGCGACCCCTCAGTCAGCAAACCTTGTTTTACTCCACAGAGTTGAGCAAACATGGAAATCAAATCCGAATTGCCCATGTCAGTGGACACCAAAATATTGCTGCAGTGTTTTCTACCCAGTTCCTATTAGCAGTGGGAGGAATTCTGGAAGTTTGGTTTATGTCTGGAATGGGAAATTTGATTTATGTCTCATCCTCGGCCGTGCGTGCTGTCCTCCACTTGAGGTGGGATTGGTCCTGAGCTCTGTTCCAGTTTCTGGTTGGTCTTGAATCCATCAACTTTTGGCATTGTCCGCACAGGTTAATTGAAGTGAGGGCCTAGTATTCCTTTGAATTTAATTTATTTTTTTAATTAAATCCCTAGTACTCCTTTTTTTAATCCCCTGACAAAATGAGAAACTGGGAAAGAAATATAAAAAGCTTCTTAATGTATTGAGTGTGTGTGTAGGTATAGCTGTCTTACATTTGAATAAGAGGGAAGATGATTACTGATTGATTAATTACCCTTCTGCTATGCCTGTTCCTTGGAAAACTATTATTTAGAAAATAATGTAGCCAGTAAATATGAGGAAAAACCCAAATTTTGTTTGGGATCTCTGATTGCATCCTAAACGATTGTCATTGCTCGATGTACTCCTTTTAAATGATTGAACAAGTTAGTGTTCACTATTGATTATAGTTTCTTAAATCTAGAATCTTGCTTAGCCTTGTTTAGATCTCATGGGTTTGGGGTAAGGGTCAAACAAGGTTCAAAGCTGTTGGCTGCTTAAAATTTGCTGCGCTTTGAGAATACCCCAGAGTTGCAGTAACCTTCATTTTTAGGGGATGAGAGCGCTGGGCCTGGAGTGGTCTCTCAATAAAGAGACCTCTGAGAGCCAGCTGGACACCTGGACTGGCTGCACCAGTTCCTGGGGGGGCCAGAACGCGAATGGCAATAATTTTTGGTCACCGTTGGGGTGAATTTGGGTTTCTTTCTCTCAGTAGCTGATCCCGCCGCGCTCCGAAGCAAACCGGGGGGAGATCACGCAAACCTCAGAAACGCTGGCTGTCTCCTGGGCCTGCCTCCTTGCTCAGCCTTTCCCCAATGTGTGTTTCAGAGGATTACCCCAACGGGACGTGGCTGGGCGACGAGAACAACCCCGAGATGCGCGTGCGCTGCCCCATCACGCCCGCGGACATGCTGCACATCAGCACCAACTGCCGCACGGCCGAGAAGATGGCCCTGACCCTGCTGGATTACCTCTTCCACAGGGAGATCCAGGCCATCTCCAACCTCTCGGGCCAGGGGAAGCACGGCAAGAAGCAGCTGGACCCTCTCATGATCTACGGGATTCGCTGTGAGTGAGACTTGGGCGTTTAACGCGTGGATAAGGCAGAAGCGGATGTGTTCGGTGATGTTTTTAAGAGTGTGTTCGATGGGTGGGGAGGTGTTCTGGTGGCTTTTGGTTATGAAGAAGGTTTGGAGGGGTTTTTAGGAAGAAATCCTAATGGGCTGGTTTGCTTCAGTTGGTATTCACCAGAAACTCCTCAGTCTTTTATTCTGAATTCTGCCTTCTTTGCAACCGCCAGCTGTGCGTGTAGTAAATATTGTAAAAATAATTAGTAACACAAATTTCAATACTGTTCAAGTGCCCAAACCAGCATGGTCTTGAACCTTAGTTTTTGACTTCCCATTTACGTCTCTTTTTTCAAAAGACCTGCTGAGGTTGCAATGGGATTGCAGTTGGCAATCTCAGGATCATAAAATCTGTGGATTCACAGCAGGAACGCACAGGGTGCTGATGGATTTCTGTCAGCTCCATGTGCACGAGTCTTTGGCTTATTTAAGATGTTCTGGAGCTGTGAACTGATATTGTTTGTGTTAAAGGCACGATATTTGTTAATTTAAAAGGAATCAAATGTGGTTTCATATAGCACAAAGGCGCAGCCACTGGTTTGAAATGAAAAGAGGAATCTGGACGTGAGCATCGTGTTCTGGTGTGGCAACTTCCAGTGAATACACTGAGGACAGCCAAGTCTGTTCCCTGTGCTTTATTTCCAAGAAGCTAGCATAACCAGGATTTTGGGAGAAGTTTCCTCTGCCAGGTGGTGGTTGAACACTGGAATCAGGGAATGAGCACTGCCCTGAGGCTGCCAGAGCTCCAGGAGCGTTTGGGCAGGAGCTCTCCCAGGGACAGGCTGGGATTGTTGGGGTGTCTGGGCAGCCCCAGGAGTGATCCTTGAGTGGGTTCTAATAAACCAGGAGGTCTCGTTTTTACAACATTCTTTATAGTCACATTTTGTGTAGGTCACCAGTGGATCTGGAGTGGGAATAATTTCCTCTGCTGGTGAGTTTTGTATGGAATTGGCAATTTGAAACTCCAGGTGAGGCTTAAGAACAGGTCGGCAAGGGATTATTTGGGGTGTGATTTGGGGTTTGATTATTTGGGGTGGTGTTTGAAGAGGTGTGATAGTTACAGGGAAGAGACTGTGAATGGTGTTTGATGATGGCAGGAAACACATTCCTGTTATCTGCTGTTGTTTCCAGTGGCTTTCAGGCTATTTTTGGGGAAATTGAGAACCAAATCTAACCCACTCAGGTGACTGCATTAGGACAGTTTTTGCTTCATTGTTTACCTGAAGCAGAAGACTTCAAGTTTCTTTTACAAACACATTAAATATGTATTTTTAAGAGAGATGGTAATTCAAATTAACGCAGATCTTCCAACCCTTTTTGTCTGCTGGTCTCATCAGTGTCAATGATGTTGTTTTTAAAACATGGATTTTTGTTGGGAGCTTTTAGAAACATTAAGAAATGGATCTTGCTCCGGTGTTAAAGCAATTCCCAGGCAGTTCTTTTCCCATCCCTTAAATCTGCGAGCCCAAATCACATGGGTCAGTTTGTAAGTGGTTGTGGAGGAAGAGGAGATGTTTGCCAGTGTGAGCATGGGGAAGGAATGTGCCCGTGTGACCAAGTGCTCAAGCTGGGGATGATGTCATTTCTGTGAGGCATTCTGACCACGAAAAAATGGGATTATGGCAGTGATCCCTGCAGCTGGAGAAGGTCTGGAATGGCACAGATGTGAGAGCAGGGGATCATGAGCAGCAATCAGTGTCTGACTTCGGGGGCACGAGCATGGTTTGGGATCCAGGTATCTGAAATAACTTCATTCCTTCCTACTGTTGGCTGGGGTGTTGTTTTCTTTCGGGAGCCAGGCCATAAAAAAAACAACTAGGGATTTCTGGAAAAAATAGACCCTGTGTAGACGTGGCCAGAGAAAACTGGTTTGGGCAGTGAGATGTTGGTGCTTCTGGGGATTTGCTACCAGCAAGGACAGAGAATCCTGTGGCAACCAGCAAAGAAAACACATGAGAACTTGATGGAGCAGCAAGTGTAGCAGTGAGAAGAGTGGTCCAGAAATGATGATTTCACTTAATAACCTCATATGTCATCCCTGGGAGTGATTGAGTGGGAGTGGAATTGGATTCCAGCAGCCTGGTGAGGAATGTGGAGCACTCAGCTCTCGAGGATGGGACTGTGCCCACGCTCAGTTCAGTGGCAAAAGTCCTGCTGAGTTGGAGCGTGCCAGGATCCCATCCCTGTGTTCCCTGCCACCCCACATCCCCTTCCCAGCCCACACACTCCTGGGTTTCATCCCTGAAGTGTTCTCCCAGAAAATCACCCCAAAGCCCAGTTTGGGGAGCCCCCTCAGTGCTGGTCCCCACAGTGGGGTTTGCCTCTGCTCCGATGACTTAATTCAAACAGAAATGAAAAATCCAATGTCATCAGCCTGGCCTGTGCCAGTCACAGCCAGAGGAGCCCAAGGAAATAAAGGATTTTATTTTTCCTTTTGTTTCAAGTTTCTTGCAGTTTGTCAGTGGAAAGATATTCCATCCTTTCTTATTTCTTTTTTTTCTAAAAACACCAAGCAAATCTGTATTTAATAGAGAAAGTATTTTGTGTAATATGCAGAAAGTATAGAAAATGAAGAGATGTGTGTTTATTAAAAATTCTTGATGCTCTGCACAAGGTTTACCACAAGAAGAGAGGAAAGTTTATCTTTGGAAGTCTAAATTTTCATTTGTGGTAGGAATTTGCTTGTGGGGTGGCAGTGGTACTGAGGAGAGCTTTTGGGCAAGGAACCAGAATGATTTAAACACAATCTCTGTCATTAAATAGCTCATTACCTCAGCCCTGCTAAAAATGGAGACTTTTGCTGGTGAAATACTATCCAAGAACATCCTCAGTTGTAATTTTCTTTGCCTAACAGAAAATGCAGGTTTAGCTCTTTGGAGATTTGACAGCAATTTCCACGAGCGAGTTGGAAAAAACAGAGTCACAAATTCAGAATTTTGCAGTTATAAGCAATGGTGTAATAGAAAAGCTGATTTTCTGTGGCATGCTGGAAAAAATGAAGAGGGGATTTCTGAGGCTCAGAAAAGAAAATTTACCAGTAGTTCTTATTATTCAAAATAATCAAACTAAATGAAAACAAAATAACGCTAGTTACTTATAATATATATTTTTATACACATATTTTAGTTACTTATATTTTTTATATACACATATTTTATATATTATTGTGTGTAACTTTATGTATTATTTCTGTGCAAGCCTCTTGCCCTGCACACGGGTTTTTGCAGACTCCCTCCAATCATTTTTCCACGTTTTTGTCAGTTCTGGTTCATTATTCCAAGAGGATGGAAGATCAGAACCTGCAAATTTAATGCAGAATTTGTGGTTGGGTGGAGAAAGGAGATCCAAACTCATGAATTGCATTAAGGGGAACCTGTCCCCTTGTGCTGTTGGACCCCAAAATTCTTATTTTGGCTCCAGACAGCATCTGTTGCTCAGGGAATTATTTATGCACATGGAAAAAACTCTCTTGTTAGGGACAGGATTGTTGCTGAAAAAAATCCAACTCAGAACCATAAATCCCCCAGCCAACCCCTCCAGTGCTCACAGAGGGGAGGAAAACGTGCTGAAGAACTTGGGTGAATTTTCCCATCTGCTTCCAAGACTTTCACAGGGTGAATTTTCCCATTTCCCTTTAATTTCATCCAGAATACATCCCTGTCTTTTAAATACCATAAACCAAAGTGTTAGCTGAGAATACCTAACGATAAAATCTGATTTTTAACTGGGAATGATGCATTTTCTGCTTCAAATGCCAAAGAACTTCACTTTTTAAGACGCAAAAACGCGGCAGAGAAAGAAATCCCTCATCAAAGCTTGGTGTTCCTGTTATAGAAAACATTGCTTCCAGTAGGGATGGGAGCACTTTTCCTACTGCAGGAGCTGAAAGAGATGTTAATACACTCTGAAAGGAGTTGTGTCCTCAGCAGAGGCCAAATGGAATTAAACACTGGCTCTGCTTCCCAAAAATCCACACACCAGCTCTGGAGCTGCGGCCCACACACGGCTGCTTAATAGGAAACACATTTGGCTGTGGAATGGATGTCAGTGGGATGAGTTTATGTATGGAGAGAGAAATAGAGCTAGAAATAGGAATAGAAATAAATAGAAACTGAAATATTCCCGCCCACAGCCCAGGCAGGTTGGGTGGGGTGAAGCTGCCACTGGTGGCGTGGAAAACGTGTGGGGAGCTGAGCACTGGTGCTGCAGCTTTTCATGAAGAGCTTGAGCTTAACAGCAACGCAGGAAAACAGCAAATAGATCACATTTCTGTCCTTCTCGAGGATTATCCTGCTTGGAAGGGCTGGAGGAAGGGCAGGAAATTCTCATGGATGAGCTGAGCTCGGATGTTTCTCAGCAGAGGGTGTTTTGTGGGACACTCCAGGCTCGTGCTGTTTTTAGAGATGTTTATCATGGAATGGTTTGGGCTATGTGCACCAATTATTTATATTTATATTTATATTTATATTTACATTTACATTTACATTTAGATCTAGATCTAGATCTAGATCTAGATCTATATTTTTATATTATTTATATTTATATTTTTTAATATTTATATTATTTACTGCCACCCTCTGCCATGGCAGGGACACCTTCCACTGTCCCAGAGTGCCCCAAGCCCCATCCAAGCTGCCCTTGGACACTTCCAGGGATCCAGGAGCAGCCACAGCTGCTCTGGGAATTCTCTTCTAGGGCCTCCCCAATATCCCACCTAACCTTGCTCCTGGCAGCGGGAGGCCGTTCCGTGTCTCCTGTCCCTCCAGATCCTTGGAAATAGTTTCCCTCCAGTTTCTGTCTCCCTTCTTTAAAGGTGCTTTAAACAAACATTGCAGTTACTGAGGGCATGCATTATAAAGGCAGAATGTCATCAGTATTTTCTATTCTGTTACTTTCCCACTTCCAAAAGCCTTTTTTAGAACTGCATTTTTATTAACTCTACCAATTTCCCCTTTTTTTCTTATTCCCTTCCTATTATTTGTATGCTTTTTTGGCATATTTTCTTTGCCTTCCTTTGATTTCCTGTTTATAATTTTGGGCTTCTCGTGTCTCGTTTCTGAATATCCCACAAGTCTCTGGCTGTTGGAGTGCTGGATAACATGCCCTGGTTTGAAAGTGGGACACCTACATCCTTCAATCCTGACCATCAGCAGTCACAGAGGTGCATCCAGACCTTGGATTCCATCTGGAGGCTGCTGCAGAGCCTGAAGAAAAATGATCCAAATTGGCATTTTGTCCCGTGTCTTTAACATTTCATCAGCACCAGAAATCGATGGATTTCTGTGATTTGCATATTGGTAATTGTTGTTTGAATCCCTCCCCTGCTCCCTCAGGAATCAGGCACGGATGCTCTGGAGGTTTGGGACAGTGGCAGAGCTCAACCCAGGAATTTCCTGAGGATCCCTGAGCTGCTGTTTCCTCAAGCTATAGGATAATAACTCCTCTTCCCAGCTCTGGTAGCCTGAACAGGAGTCCTGTGGTTTGTGGCTGATGGATGAGCTAATCCTGTGGTCCCTGGAAATACTTTTTGCCAACATTTTCTTCTCCCAGTGTAAATACCACAGGCTGTAGTTCTTGGGAATTAAAGACTGACTTCAGGCTGTTGCTGTGGTGTAATCACAGAGCCCTGGAACTGTTTGCTTTGCCAGGGACTGGGATCGGTCCCTTCCAAGCCCCTGGAAGGGCAGGCCCCTGCGCTAGTCCAGCTGCTCAGGCCACACGCTGAGGGGCCTTTCTCCCCTCTGCACGGCTCAGGGCAGGACAGGTTGCATTTGGGGTTGAGGGGTTGAGTTTGCCCAGTTCTGCAGCAGCGTGCCCGGGGCAGATGAGGGGAGCTGGGCAGGTCCTGCTGAGCTTTGTGCTGGTCAGAACCTGGGCTCAGCCTTGCCAGGGGCTCTGCTCCCCCTGGGAAGCTGGGCTGGCGTTTTTTGGGAAGGCCACCAGTGGTGACCCGTTAGGGACAAAACCAGGGAAGTTGGTTTTCCTGTTTTTCCCTAGGGACAAACCCAGGGAGAGGCTGCAGAGCTGTTGAGCTCTCTCCTCCTCAGGAGTAAGGTCTGAGAGCTCAGCACATCTTTAAAAGGCAAGAAGTGAAGGAAGTCCTTCTCTCACGTTTGTCCCCCTCAGAGCTGCACAAGTCTGGCTCCAGTTCCACAGAGCTGCTCTCTGGGAATCAATTAAATGCTGCCACGTGCAGGGCACTGATAACCTCTTCTGAGGCCAGGCAAGAAGATAATGGGAGAACCCATTGAGTTTATCTCAGCACCACAGTGCTCATCCATGGCATCCATGCTGGCCTTGCTTTCAGCTGCAGCTCCGTGCTGCCTGGAGTTTACTTCTTTTCTGGGCACTTCTCTTGATTTCAATTATTTTCCTGGCTAGTCCTTGTTAATAAACTGAGAAAAAAAAAAAAAGGCAGCAATTTTGGGGAAAGAAAAGAAATTGTGTGTTTTCTCTCTCCTCGTCACACTTCTCTTGTAGTCCTTGCGCTATACAAGTGAGGAATTCAATTTTCCATCCCTGGCAAAGCAGCAGTGGAGGCTGTCAGTCCCCACTGAACGTGTGTAACCTGGCTGGGTGTGATGTGCTGTCAGGCACTTGTGTGTCCTGGGCTCTCCAGAACACAGAAAATGAATGTATGAGGTCACTTGGACCATCTGTTTCCACACTCCTTCCATCCCTCAATGCTTTTCCCTTTTGGCCAGGCTTAGTTCAAGTATGTGCTGAAGCGTGCAGGTCTGCGCTGCTGGAGAGGCAGCTAAAAACAATTGTGATTTAAAAAGTTTTAAAAAACTACAAGTATGGTTTCAGGAGTGTATAAAGAAAAGGGCAAGTTGGATAGTTTGGGCTCTTTGGGAAGGTTTCTGCTGCAGCTCTTGTCTTCTCTTTTACAAATGGGGGACAAAATAGGAATAAATGTAGGACTTTTTTTTTTAAATGATGGAAAGAAATAGAAGTAAATGCCATTTGTCCAGTGTCATCACTCTGGTGTGACCTGGGATGTGGAGCAAGGCTGGAGCAGAGAACAGGAAGAGTTTTCTCTTTTCAGGGTATAAACCCTCTGTTTGGTCCAGAATTATCTTCTTGTAGGGTTGATTGATTAATTTTTAATAATTTTCCTCAGGTTATTAAACAGCTGTGGATGTTTTGTCACCATCAGGAAAGGGATGGAAGAATCCCTCTGGGAATTCTGTATGGCTGCTTCTGTAACACGTGGAATTCCAGGAACATCACAAAAATCTGTTCCTGCAGGGATGAATTAATTCTGCAGGGATTAATTAACTCACCCACCCCCACTGCCCAGCCCCTCTCTGCTCCTGCAGCTCCATAATCTCTCAGAGCCCTCGGTGTCCTGTGGGGAGTTGGGATGGAGCAAACCCAGGAGCAGATAAAAATCCATCTTTCCCTGCCACACTGGGAGTTTGACACCCCGCTAGATGGCAATAGTTGAATGCTGATGACTCCTTCCATAAGTCAGAATAAACCAGGTTCTGCTCGCTGTAAAATAGGTAAAAATAGCCTGGCTGCTTTTCCAGAGAGGTGCTGAGGTGGGACTGAGTGTAGGAGCTCTCCTGCTCTGGAACAGGATTTCTTGGTGGAATTTGGAGATTCTAGATCCTAATTAACATTAATTTTTCATTTTTAAAACTTCTGGTGGGGTTCTTTTGCTTCAAAGAACAAAAGCATTTAAAATGACTTAAATTTTCATGTCTCCTCTGAATCTGTGACACCTTAACGAGGAAATATTCAGACAAATATCCTGAATAAATACTAATGAACAGAGTAATGACTTGGTAGCTGAATTTGCCTTCCCTCCTCCCTCTCTCCAAGTTCCCCCCGGCTCCTCCTGTCTCCTTTTGGACGTTGTGGATGAGAGCAATGTCATGGAAAGGGATTTTTTGGTGGCAGGATGGATTTTCCAGGCATGTGACATTGGAGGAGCCTCCAAGGCTCTGCCATCCCTCCCCTCCTGCATCCCAAACCTAAACATCCCGAGTTTAGAAGGGGGAAGTGCCTCTCAGCTGTGGAGATCATCCCCCCAGCTGTCAAAGGAGTAAACAATTCCTGTTTCCCAACGAGTTCAATATGGGCAGGGCAAGCCCTGGGTGAGGTTTGGAGAATCAGAGGCTCGAGGACGGAATTCCAGAGGTGCTTCAGCTTTTCCTCTGCTCCCTCAGTGTTTAGAGCAGCAGATTGCGCTGTCATGTGCTCTTGCTTTAATCAAAAAGACTCTAAATATATGACCTTGCTGAGAAAAAATGGATTTTGGGAGCCAAAACCCCAAAAAATCAGCCCCTTCTCCTCTCTGAGTAGGCAGGAGCCTTTGTTTCTTGTAGGATCCATCATACTCTTGTCAATTTAAAAGATTCTGCCCGTCACTTTAAGATGAATTCCCCATCCTGGTGCTTTTCTTGAGGTTTTAAAAATTAGAGGGAATTGGAAAGCAAAGGAGCAGTGACCCCAGTCTGCTTGGATTCTGTATTTAATATAAATGTATTTATACACGTGGCTGTTGGATTCTGTGCTGCACTTTCCCAAATCTTTCCAAATGCACCAGCAGGAATTTCTGGGCCACCTCAGCCTAACTCTGCCAAGTCCATGAAAATACTGACTTCCCTTTGAATTTTCCAAGGAAATCTGTGATTCCTGGAGAATGAGAAGCAGCGCAGGCTCGGAGCGTGCGAATGAAGCTCCTGACACGGAGTGTGATTTTCAGGAGCTGGTTCTGAATGTGGGATCAGGATGGAATATTTATTTCATGTCTGGTTTTGATCTCACAAATGTCTTCTCTTCCTCCTCAATTTGTTCTTAATTCGATTTTTGTCCAGTTTCATCTTCTGTGGGGATTGTTTGGTCTGCTCCCTGACTTCTGACCTTTCGGAAAGAGAGGATTACTTCTCAGGAACGTGATTTTCCTGGGATTTTCTTGGTTTATAATTAGTCCTGGTTTTTAGGAATACCCCCAAAAATGCTTGGGTATTTCCCTTTCCCTTTCTCTCCTTATTTTGCACAGCAGATCCTCCAAAAATTTGGGAGTGTTGAATCACTTCAGACATCACTTCTGTGTTTGTACCAAATCAAATCTTTTTTGCCTTTGCATTTCCAAGCTTGTTTTGCTTTGTATTTCCAAGCTTTTTTTTTTTTTTAATTTTTTAAATTTTTTTATTTGCATTTCCTAGTTTCTATTTCCTTTAAGAACCACAGAAAGTTTTATTTCGGACCTGCTTGTGTTGTTCTTTTTAATTTTAATTGCACTCCCCCAGATCTCTCCCCGTGCCTCTGATCCAGGCTCAGCATGCTGCACCTGTTGCCTTTTAAAGCTGACTTGAATTTTCCTGATTTTTGCCTTCTCCCTGAGCTTTTCCTTGCTAAGATTGGAATGTTGATGCTTGATTTCCCCTTCCCCCCCTGTGGCTCTCTGAATTCTCTTTGCAGCCCTTTTTGTCTCCCAAGCTGCAGCAAGGATCTCCCTGTCTGTAGAAATCACCCAAATTACTGCAATTTATGAAATCACTGGATTTTTTTTAAGTCTCTGGTGTGTTTTTCATGGAAAGCTTCATTCAGGAAATGAGATTCCTCCCCCCAAAAAAAGCAAACTTTGGGCTTTTATTCTTTAAAAATAAGTACACCTTTTTTTTTGAGGCGCCATTCATGAAAAGATCACTAAAAACACACTCAGCCAGTCTTAAATCATCAAAATCCTGTACTTTACTCTTCTTTTATGGGCATCCATCTTCCAAAATATTCTGTTTTGCTCCAAGTGCTGATTTATATTCCTGACTGTGTTGTTCTGTGACTCGTGGATGCTGTGCTGTGTAAAATGTCAAAGTTTGACGCAGCTTTTGAGAGTAAATGATCCAAAAAAAGTCAAATCCCTTCTCCCTGAAGCATTCCTGTCTTTTCTCTCCTTTGGATTTCCCCAAGTGAGAGGTCTCATTTCCAATATCCTGCTTTTTCTGCCTGTGCTTGCTGTTGGACATGCTGGGAATGAGGCAGCAGGGAGCTCTCCTGCCTGGAATCGTTTGTGGATAGGGAACAGAGTCGGCATGCTCCACTCCTCTGCTGTTGTGTGCACATGTTTGGGGCATTTCTCTCTCTCCTGCAGGTAAATCATGGTTCTAATGTCACTGGCAACTCTTTATCTGCTTACAAACTCCTCCACTGCCTTTAGGATGAGATTTTTCCTGGCAGGAAATGTCTTGCTAAGGACCTGGTTGTAAAACAACAGTTTAGATTGTGATAGCGACTGCACAGATTCGACATCTGAAGTTCATTTTGGTTTTTCTATCAATTGTCTTTGTGCTTTAGGGTTAATTTTTCAGGCCTGATTTGCACATGACTGGGTCTGCAGTTGTGGTAAAAATCTCTGCAGACAGCACTGATTGTCTGGACCAGTTTGATACCCTGACAGCAACTGGGAATTCCGTGAATTAAGGGAAAGAAATTAGGACTCTGTAGCCTAAAATTTTCCCGTCTGCCCCTGTCCTGGTGAGGCTGTTGTCTGTTTTCCATGGTTTCCTCTGGAGCTGTTCTCTCCATGGAGGTGGTGATGTCTGCCAGCATTTCCTGGCCATTCCTGATCACATTGATTAATGATCAGTTTGATCAGGAGGGAGGCTCGTGGCAGGGGTTGGGATGAAATGATTTAAAATTTATTCAATCCCAACCTTCCAGCATCCCAGGTTATCCCAGCCTGGCCTTGGGCACTGCCAGGGATCCAGGGGCAGCCCCAGCTTCTCTGGGCACCTGTGCCAGGGCCTGCCCACCCTCAGAGCCAAGAATTCCTTCCCAATATCCCATTAAAACCTCCTCCCTTTCCATTTCCTGGAGCTTTTTCCTTCCTTCCCTCAATCAAGCACTTTTGGGGGTATTTTGTTTCCCAGCTCTGGTGCTCAGCCTGTTCCTCACTCTGCATCTGAGACTCCTGTCCTGAATATTTTATTTCTCTATGAATAACGTGGCATCCTGGGATATGCCATGGATTAAATGGAGTGGCATCCTGGAATATGCCATGGATTAAATGGAGTGGATCCTGGAATATGCCATGGATTAAATGGAGTGGATCCTGGAATATGCCATGGATTAAATGGAGTGG
>WAAG01082296.1:291-12616 GCA_013390105.1 Tichodroma muraria
GGAAGAAATTTCAAGGATTCTCTAGTCTGTTGCTGTGCTATAAGACAGGTTCAATTATTTCTGAATCATCTCTTGAAGAGATTTGTCTTGTCAGTCTGCTCCTAAATCCTCAGGTGACAGAGATCCCATCACTGGTTTGAATGCCTTACTCAGCCATAGCTGTAGAGCTTAGCCAAATACAAAGCCTCAGAGAAACAGGGAGGAGAAACAGGAGAAGCAGAAACTGAGCCGTACAACTCATTCATTTGATCCAGATAGGGTGGACGAAGGTAGGAAGATAGCAAACAAAGTGACAAAAAATAATTACATTTGCATTTGCCAAAGAGAAGTAGAAAATAGGGCTATGGACTTTCTTGCTTCAGTTTGGATTGCCCATATTCTTCCTATCCATTTCATTAGAAAAGAAATTAGCTTTATGGGGAAGGCAGGAGAAATATTTAGTTTTGAAAAAGTATCATTTACAGATTCTATGATTATTTTTAGAATTTAAACATTTGCTGATCACCATGATGATTGTGTAGCACTCCGTACTGTAAGAGCAGTTACATTTTGGAACAATGTATTAAACCAGCAATTAAGTCAGCCAAAATCCTGAAGAGACATAACATGGAACTTGATTATTTTCACATGAATAGTCTATTCTATGGCTTTAGCTCCCAAATTTGTTGGAAATCACAACTGTCTTTGTTACCTATATAAATATGAACATTTTATTTTAATCCTCTTTAAGTAATTAAAAACCACATATTTTAAGTAATTAAAAACACATATTTCTTAACCCTACCTTATTATACAGTTGATATGTCTTCTGCACAGTTTCTGCTATGTTATTTTTTAATATAGCCACCAATTTGGTGTATAACTTTAGATATTGCAACTATGAAAAACACCTTTTTTTTTCTTTATTGCTAGTTTAAATATTTAAATATCCTTTTCAGTATATTGCAAGAAAGAAACTGAAGGATGTCATTAGGCACCCTAATGATTAAAAAGAGGAGTGTTTATATATGACAGTACTGTTAATTTCAACCCTGCATTGTGACAAGCAACATTTGATAACTTTTTCTCTTCCTCAATTTTTACACTTCCTGTCAATCACTTTGAACAATTTTTGCTCCAGTTCTGCTGAAATGGCATATTTCTCATTCCAGTTGCCTTTAACAAGGGCATTGATTTAATTTCTAATTCTTATTAACTGATACAATGCAAGGATTGGACCAGACTTTCCTGTCTGCACCCACCCTCTAATAAACCTCTGTGGCTCAGTGGTGTCTATAAGCTTTCCAAGGCAAAATCAGTCCCTCCAGTTCCAGGCCCTACACACTCCACTAGAATTTAAATGATCCTGTGCTGGGGTCTTCTTGGCTGAAAATCTCCCACATTCCTGTAAGAAGTCCAGGAGTAGAGCTATGTGGTTTGAATCCATTCTGTATAGAGCCAGGTCCTTGGCTGGAGTAAGTCAGGATGGCTCATTTGACTTCAGAGGATCCCTGCTAACTTGGAACAACAGAGAATCAACTTTTTGCTTGTATTAAGATGTCAAAATACATAATTTGAACACAACCTTTATAAAGTGGAGCAGGGTTCAGGAAATAGAGATGAGGTTGAAGAAGGCTGTCAGGAAGAAGTAAAGTTTAGGTAGATGTTTCAAGGACCAAAAAATATCTAAGTAACTGAAAGGGAAAAAGTGGAATTTTGGATGGTAAGTGATGGGTACCATCAGAGCATAAACATAGAGGCACAAATCTAGCAGATATCTTCCAGTGTCATTTATTAAACAACCATCTTCCACAATAGATATCTTTAGGTGTAGAAATAGGTGTTAGAGATGGCCAGATGGTAACAACAGAGATAACGATATTGATAAGGACTTGAAGTCTTGGATTAGTCATCACATCCTCTTTGTAGCTTCTGGCCCCAGTTCATGGCTATTTGTGGTGCTTTTCTAGAATAATGTTGTATTTATGAATCCAGAACTACAATCCAATAATGTATCATAAAGGAGCACGCTAAATTAATTAAAGTTAAAATATCAACATTTATTTTAAAATGCAGAAGTAACATTTAGTCTCTTATTCAAACCTGGGTAACATCCACAATTCCTTGAAAGCTTTTTCCTCTGCTCCAAAGGCCTTGAAAAGGGCTGCAGTCCAATCCCCAACGACCCGTATGTGGACGCTGAAGTAGTCCTCCTCAGGAGCTGAGGTGAGGGTGAAAGGGTGCCACTCCAGCTGTGAGACAGATGGGCACTGTAGAAATATATATTGGCCAGCTCCCATTTTAAAGCCATGTTTTTTCATGTGGAGCTCAAGGACTCCAGAGGAATGTGTCACCACCTAAAGAATGATAAAGGGACAAATTTTATTTTCATTCAAAAGGGTAAATATTTGTTTTCATTAGGTCACAGATATCCTAACTTGCATGTAGCAGTGTTGTTGCCCAATGTCTTGAGGGCATGTAGAGTATGTATTTTGGGACAGCTTGACTTCTAAGTGCAAGATGTAGAGGAGAGGCTGTAACAATTCAACGTTTTGTCAATTTTCTTGGTATATAAAAAATTTTCTTGGTATATGTGAAAAAGTATTTCTTAATTGATCAGAATAATTCCTTAATTCCTAGTTACTCTCATGTAACACTGCTAACTCTGTGGGATTACAAAGTGCAGTGAGCTCAATTCTAATACACTTTCATAAAGAGATAATCTCAGTTAAGCAGCAGTTTTGTATGTCACATGTAATATACTGAGATTCTCAGATCACAGCCACTCTGTGAAATCAGTGGCAAGACTTATCCGACATCCTGTTCCCCTCACACAAGATACACCTGTTCCTGGTGCCTGGCTTGATACACATGGACTCAGCTGCTTCAATAGTGACATTCTCAATCTATTCTGATGTGATTTAAATAGTCCCTTGGCACACAGCTGGGAGAAATTTTTACAGTGGTATTAGTGAAACCTTGACTGTCTATGCTAACTGATCATATAACCCTTCATCTCCTCAGAAGCCTCCAGATTTTAAAGTAAAAACCTTCTGCTGCTACTGAAGTCAAGGTAGTCTCCGGCATTAACTGCAGTGGAACATGGTTTTAGTTCATTAAAAAGAGAGACCACAAACAGATGTTTGTGTTATGGTGGTGTAAAGTCTGGTACTTCATTAATCAAGTTTGGTCCCATATGGAATATTCTTATGGATTTGCTATTGGAATAAATGCAAAACGTAAAATCAATACTTGGCTGAAAACATGGTAATGATTGAAAAGTTGCTGAAGCTAAGAGTGAAAAATGAGGTTCCTAATATAGAGAAGTTACCTAAAAAGGATAAAAAAAGTCATTAACATAGTGTGTTTTTTTTTTTTTTTGCAGATATGTGAGTATGTTACATACCTTAGTAATGATGACTTCCTGTCGAAATCTCCAAAACCTAACAATTCTTTCACAGATGTACAATACCATAGGACTTAAAACCCACTTCCAAGCCTGTAGAAAATTCCATATTAAAAAACAACATTTATTTGAATATCTACAAAAATACTTAGATCTTCTGGTTTAAATCAGCAGGTATACTAAAATTAAATTACTTGATTTTCTGTGATTTTTGATTTGTCTTTCTCAAGAAAGTATTTGTGTTGCTGCTGTAGCTGTTCTGGCTTTCTTGTGGAATAGACATATGGGACTCCCTCACAAACACACTCCAAAAGCAGTGCTGATGTCTATCTGTACTCTGGCCAAGAAGAGTCCTTTAAAATCATTTCCTATTAAAAGGCAAAGGATTAATCTATTTGGATGTTGTTACATAGATGTCATTGGACCTGAAGCTGTATAGAGGTTTACAGTTATACAATATTACTCATAGCCTTACTTTTCTTTTTTTCCCAAAGTCTAAACTATTTCAAAGCAGTCAGATAGGAGTAGCTGTTATTGTTAGCTGTGAGTTTTCTGATGCTGCATGAGAAAACATTGTCCCAAATATTCAATTAGAGAAATGGGATACATTTCCATTTAATCCATTAGTCAACTGTTTATCAATAAAAGTTTTGTTGGTTTTTTTATCTGGGATACTGAGTTGGTCATACTTTAAGTATAGCAGATGATTGTTATGCTTGTACTTGCTAATTGTATGTACTGATCGCTGTAACAATCAGAGACACTTGGCTATTCAAGTATACAAGCTGATCATTTCAGTGAGTTGCACTGATAGATAAGAGAATTAGGTACAATTGAATCTTCGTGATTTAGAAAGAATCTTTTTTCTTTTTTTTCCCAGGAAGAGATATAGTTTTGTTTCCACTTTTGTTAATTACACTGCTCATTCTAGCAAACTCAATACTCCGCAATCATGTGGCTTTTAAAATTGCTGAAGAGAAACTTTACTTGCTGAAACATTGACTTTGCTCCACAAGCTGGGTAACAGGGGTTATAAAGTATCTTTTATGAGAAGAAAGCCGTAAAATTATGTGGCTTCCTTATAAAGTGCTAAGAGGATGGAGTGGCAATTTCTTAAGGTTAAGTCTTGAAAATAAAATTTAAAAAAAAAAAAAAAAAAGCACGATTTAATAATGGGGAGAAACCAGCATAAGCCAGAAGATTCTCAGCTAAAGCAGAAACTCAACACATCCGTTGTCCCTAAATACTACAGGTGTCTCTGCACAGTGGGTGATCTCATGTCTTGCATACATTTGCATATATCAAGGCACAATAATGATGAGATCTGTTTTTCTTCCCTTCCATTTGTTCTACCTGTAAATAAAAGCATGTGACAGGAATGATAAGGTTGCAGGCTACCCTGTGCAAGAGCTCAGCTGGGATTTTAGATGTGCCATCGCTACAGTGCAAACGGAGCATTCAATCCAAAATATCTCTTGGCTGAGTTGGAACAACGAGGCATCCACCAGGAGAGATGGGCTCCTAAGCTACACGGCTCCTGGCTGGCTAATCAGGGCATCAGTGTTCTTGCCCAAGTAGTGTTTCCTCTGTAATGAGAATGAACTGAGATGGGGCGGTGGTGGCTCAGGCGAGGCTCTGAGGACAAAAGTCCGGATGCCTCTGGTGTAAGAGAAGTGCTCCATCGTCCTCAGTAGGAGCCAGACTGGGCTGCTTCCTACCTGCTGAAGTATGGAGCAGGGGAGCAGGTGTGGCGTGGCTGAGGGGGGCTCTGTTGTGGTAGCCTCCCCCAGGAGCCATGGCCAGCGTGGTGTGCCCTCTGGTCACTTCACAGTGTCCCAGCCGTGCGCAAGGCTGTCCCCTCCCTGCTCCAAGGCTGCCGCACCTGCACCAGCCCCTGCCAGCGCTGCACAAAGCTCGCCGTGGCTTTTTAGCCTCTGAGTGAATCTGTGCTATTTGTCTGCAGTGTCTAGCAGGTATCACACCCTAGCACATCACACATCCAGCAAGGCACCGTTCGTATAGATGATCTATATGCCATATGGTATTATCACAATTCATTTAAAGTAATGTGACTTTGCAAGTGTGGCCCTGGGTAGGCAGGAAAGTGTGACAAAATAGGTTTAACGCAGAGAAGTGGAAGCTCTTTCCAGTTAGTTTTATGATAATGAATGTCAAGACATGCTGTTGAAAGCAAGCTTGTGTCTGTATTCATGGTGCGTAGCTATGTATTGATTTTTATGGTGACATTGTAGCTGAAATTTTTAGAGAGGCATTCATTTTCTCATTAATATGCAGGCTGGATAGTGGCTAACAACAGTTTAGTTTAAGAAAAATCTATGTCAGCCATTAAAACAGCTAGCAGACACTGAATGCTAATTTTTTTCCTTTACTTTAGGATTTCCTTTGGTGTATTTTTTTCTTTTTGGAAGAAACAACAGAAACTTGCATATGAGCAACCTAAATCTTGAGCTGAAAATGTTAAATGATTTTGTTTGTATGCAAGACATCTGACATACCGTACAAGTCTGCTACTTAATTACCCCCTGTGGATTTCCAATCTTGTTCTAGCAAAATCACCCTTCCATGGGACATTTTTCCTTCCTTTTGCCTTTCCCTTTCATAATTCATTGTTTCAAATTCTCTCCTTTTTACCTTACTTAAGACATCAAGACTGGACAGTATCAAGTGTATGCCCCAAAGCAAGGACACGATTTTCTCTCCACCTTATTCTCCCTTGGTATTTAAACTTTTAAAGTTTTACATACTAAAGTACTATTAGTTAAAATAATAATATTAATTTGCATCCCTAGCTTTATAGTTCTGTTGTATTTTCTGTATCTCTGCCCTCATAAGGTTTTCACTTGGAGGCTATCTTTGTGCAATGAGCACATCAAGGATATTGGTGATACTGATTTATTAAAAATAAATGTATACAGCAGATCAGAGAGAGTACAATTTTGATATTCATACACTTCAAAGAGAGTGTTACTTAGTGTTCTCTAACTAAAGGACTTTCCAGAAATAAAAATTGCTGTTAATGACACCAAAATTGTGTACAATACTCTTCACCTGCACGTGTCTGTACTGATTACAGAGGAGGTTGGGATCACTATCTTAATGCACAGGGAGCAGGAATGTGAAACTACTCTCTAAACATGACACTAAGTGCCAGTCACTGGAATACGCTCCAGCCCCCTGCTCCCTAAGACATTTGGTCTCCCAAGAAAGGACAGTAAGTTAAAAAACAGAAGACAAACATCACCCTTACCACAGGTTTGTTGCCAGAAAACTGTGGCAAAGGGCACTGAGTGGCGTTCTCCCATTCCCAGTAGTGATCTTTACAGTAAGTGACATTGTGAAGCAGCAGACTCTGCGATGTCTGACCTCGGACAAGCTGACTTAAAACAAAAACGTTCATCAATGAAATGCTTCTTTCCAAGGCTTCTGTGTCTCTCTAGGTTTTGCGATAGTAGCTGCATGCCAGTTCTGAGATAAATGAAATTTTGAGAACTGGCCATTTCAAACCTGTTCTGCTCTCCTGTTCAAATCACATTTCCTTAATTTTGCAGTGAATTTTTGACCAAAGGTGAGAAGTGTGCTATAGTATTGGTATCCATCAGTGCAGCTGAAATGGAGAGAGCCCTTGCATAGAAAATGTACATTTTACTGTATGTGGCAAAATTTGATTTCCAAGTTCTTTGGAGTAGGCTCTTTGACCTCCTCTGTATTTGAG
Organism: Tichodroma muraria; assembly: GCA_013390105.1. NCBI lineage: Eukaryota > Metazoa > Chordata > Aves > Passeriformes > Sittidae > Tichodroma > Tichodroma muraria. The sequence goes on from WAAG01082296.1 coordinate 7,410, forward strand.
CATCTGGTAGTGTTTAGTAAAGTGATAAAATTTAATAGTTACAGACCTTCTCTTTCCTTTACTGCTTTCTAAATGTATTTTTAAAAGCTATGAATAAAGTTGGAGGAGTGTAATTAGATGTGTACTCTCCAAACATACTAAATTCTAGCATCCTTCAGAGAATATTAATGATGTGAATTTTTAAAAATATATCAATCCTGACTGTTCAGTTTAAATGGGTTTCACCTGGTGTTGATTATGGGCAGAGAAGGTAGATTTTTATGGGGAAGCCCTCTTTGTTTCATATTGTTTCTCTAAATTTTCCCTTCCATAATTAGTTTGGCTCTGCTTCCTGTTCAGACAGAAAGAAAAGGAGTTAGTTTTGAGTGAGGTTTGTTCAGCCACCTGGGAAGGAGGGAGAAGTGGGAGGTGGAGAAGCCTTGGGGTTTGACTCTTTTTCATTATCAGGTTAGTGGTAGGGATGTTCTGGGGCAGGAGGAAGCTCTGTTGCAGCGCGCTCCCAGCCTGGAGCGAGCAGGGTGCTCGCTCAATGGTACTTACAGGGCTCTTCAGCCAGTGCCCCAGTTTCGGGGCAGCCTCTGGCTGAGTAGTGCTGGTCAGCTGGATAGACAGAGGTTTTAAAAGACTGAAAAAGACTAGACTGAAAGTTTTAAAGGCTTCATTGTAGTTGTTTGAAGTTATATTCTAGAAGTTTTGCCAGGGAGGGAGGGGAGGGGGGCATTTTAATCAGGCCAGGATAAAGTTTATAGCGTTTGCTTGCAGCTCTGCCTCTGTAAAATGGGACTAATTAACCAGGCCAACTTGAGGAGCACTCAAAACCAAACTGGATATGGCAACTCTCAAACCACAAAGAAAGAGGTAGGAAAAGTATCACACCACAAACCATTGTACTGGCCTGTTCCCTGCCTCGGGATGACACCATGCATGGACCTCCAGAGAACAGGCACATGCACACGCTGCTGTGGGCTAGGAAGTTCCACTCTGTCAAAGAATTGTGGTCTGTGTATACTTTAGTGGTGGGAAATAGCATCTGAATATTTTATGAAATAGACATAAAAAGTGTATTATGATCACAAAGGCTGATAGGCTGATAGCAACCTGGTCTAGTGGGAGGTATCCCTCCCCATGGCAGAGGGGTTGGAACTAGATGGTCATTAATGTTCTTTCCAACACAAACCATTCTGTGATTCTGTGAACACCAGATGACTGTCCTCAGATCTGAAAAGCTTAACTACAGCTTGTGGCCAGAACTGCAGATTTGTGCACACAAGCTAGCCAGTAGAAAAAGATCTATGGAGCAAACCAATCTTTGTTGAGGGCCCCTCACTGGACACGATTGAGGGCTACCTATGGACTAAGACTAGGTCTGTCTTGGTCCTGTGAATGGATCACTAGCTAGCTCTTGGAACACAGCAATATGCTCCTTTCAGTGTGTTTCCAACCCCAAACCTGGATTATCCAACCCAGGGATTGTACCGTGGTATGAACCAAGTACAGGGGGTGAGGAAGACCATGAGATTTACCTCAAAACTGCACTCCCTGAATTAAAATGTGAAAGTAGATTAACATGAATGCTATCACACAGAAATGAGAAAAGGAAGTGGAGGATTGCATGCAAGGGAGAAGCAGATGAAGCCAGTGGAGTTGGAAACAGAAGATAGAAATGTTTTCAGCTCTAAGAACTGTCCTGCTTTTGCTCTGCATTGACAGAGGATTTGTCAGTCCCTGAGCTTCTCAGGGAAGGTCTCATGCATCTTTTGTCCCTCACTGTAAAAACCAGAGTCCTCTACTAAGAGGACAGACCTTTCTTTTGTGTTGAGGAACAGGGAGACAAACAGCAACCAGGCTGTCATCTCTGTCCATAAAAGCCATCTTACTGGGCTAGTCATACGCCTGAGTTGTTTGTTACTGTAGTCATTTAAATCTGGTTTGCGATATAGTACCTAGCACTACTACACAGTATGTCTGCATGGTGAGGAAATCTGGGGTTCTGGTCCTTGCAGAGGAAGGTCAAAATCACTTTACATTTATGGAGGCAGAGGAGAATGGCCACAGAGACAGCTACCATAGGGTAAATGACATGCTGAAAGCTTCTCAAACTTCTACAAGGTCGTTTGTAAGGCAAAATGCCTTACAAGAGCTATGAGTGTAAGGTCTATCCCTTACTAATTTGAACCCACAAAGGTTTGATTCCTGATCTGTAATGTCTCCAGTTCCCAAGCATGAAAGTTCATTCATTGATAAGGTACAGGTAAGATGGTAGAAGAGTGACTTAATAAACTGAAGGATGCTTTCATTCCTCAGAAAAGCGATGTATTTTAATTTCAGAATGTTTTCATTTTGTAATCTTACCAAAGATCCCAGCAGTTTGTTAGTAGAAAAGCATGTGATTGTAGATTTGGATGGTGTTTCATCACAAACTGTGTACATATACCCCATGTATTTTTTTGAGAATATTGTATTGAACTACAATATTCTCAAAAAAATTGTAGTTCACGCAAACACTTACCCCATACCATGGATTATTAAACCAGTGAAGAAAACCACAAAGAGGTGATGGGTGTACCAGAAAACCTCATAGCATGACTTTCTGATGAGCTCAGTGGATGAAGTCATGATCAGAATTAAAGCCACAGTTATCACAACTCCAGTTATTCCAGCTATTGTGGTTAGTACTAGTCCTGTTGTGTTCTAGAACAAGAATACATTATTAGTATTAGCACTAGCAGTTATTGTTTTTATAACTGTTATTTTTATTACTACTTCTGTTACTTTTATTATTGTTACTGTTGCTGCTATTACAGGTGAAGCCAAAATCTTCAGCGTAGGGGAAAAACCAGAACAAGACCTGGAGGCAAGGGAATCCTTCATTTTACCACAGAACAGCATTGAAAGACATACTTCTGCTCCATTTCTATTCAGACCTATTCCAAACAGATATTTAAATATTTGCTGCCACTTACTTGTTTCAGGAATTGAAAGGAGGAAATTAGACAGTCTCATTCGTATTTTGTCCATTTTGCTTACTTACACGCTTAATGAAAGTGTGCCACAAATAAAGAAAAATCATTAGAGAAATGAGAAGATTAAACCTAGAAGTCTAATAAAGGAAACAGCACTAGAAACCAGCTTATTTATGTGAGGGTGATAAAGTGAGGTGCTACCGTGAAGTAGCACGTGCTGCAGCTGTGAAGGTGTGGAACTCTTTTGTGCTTACTTTTCTTCAAAGTTTGCGAGGCTGTAGCAGCCCTGAAATTATACACAAAGATGCATACTCTCGTTTACCTAAAAAACATATCTTGTTTACCTGATCCTTACATTTATCTGGAGATACACTGCAAAATGCTTGGGTTTAGTTTTTAAAACGTATATTTCTATTTTTATACTTGTCAATGATGACGTATTAATATGCTGGAATGGAACATGTCCCTTCTTGCTCATGACTCATGGAGGTCTGGTATATCTGTCTAAACCCACCAAAGTAAACTGAAGTGAGAGTGAAGATGCATTTTGAACACAACTCTCAGATGTTGATTGCAGTAATAAAGTGCAAATTGTGAAGAATAACAGTAAAAATCTCACACACAAGATGAGAATCAAGCTAAATATGCCATCAGAGTGTAAATTAAGTACCCATTAGGCCTACAAAGCATGCATATCTGTTTTCCCAGTGCTGATTCACAGGAATGAAGGAGTTCAGCACATCTTCTGGATCTTGATTTGGTATTACAGTTTAACACACTAGGAGGAAAAAACAACCCTCTATTGTATTTGTAAAGTGCTCTCATTTGATATGGAAATCCTAGAGGTGATAAAATTCCACAATGCCATTTTTGCAGTCACTTTTTACAGTAAAATCATTCTTTCAAATGCTCACACTTGACAGCACACATTTTCAAATTGGTACCTCTGAAGAGTGTGTTCAGATCCTATTACATATTAACAGGATTGATCTAGGTGATATTTTGAACATTTCCACTACAGTGGCTAGTTTGGATGTTGAGATGAAAAAAGGCAAAATGTCAAAGACACTTAGTACATTGCTTCAATGGCAATAGGATGAAACTGAAAAGAAAGCCTGAATTGTTGATCTCAGAACCTTCTTCTCTGAAGTTAGAAACAATCTTTTGTTTGCTTCCCTTCATAATTTATTAATTCTGAGTTTAGCTACTGAGACACAAGTGAGTGATAAAAGAAATATAAACATTAGAGGTTAGAGTAAAATCTAGGCTGTAAATTGAAAGGTAATTGTGGAGTGTATTGCTGTGAGAAATCTGAGAAAGAATCTCAAAATATTCTAGCCTTCCTCCTCAAGGGCATTTAGGATCTTAATGCTAATTAGAGGCCTGCCTCACAATTATATCACTATGGGAATGCTTAGTGGAGAAAAAAAATGCTTACTGAAAGATTGTAAGTCCTGTACAGAGCTGGGAGCTTTGTTCTGCTCCTGGAAAGCACCTCAAGGGCATGCAATGAAGGTGGTCATTGGGTGTACTGAAAGACTGGGAAGCTGAGCTCTTGGCTTTCTGTCCTGTTCTGATAAACCTGACTGCTTTGTCAACACTAACATGAAGAATTTTGCATTCATACCACTGACAACATCAATTTGATCGATTTTCTTCAAATGTGAAGTTGTTTACTTGTTTATTTTGAAAGATGAAAAGCCCGTGCTATCTAAACTGGAAAGGAGCTAAGGAAAAGCAGGACAAGCAGCTTAAAAGCACTGTTGAATACTATTAATGGTTGTCCAGCCATCTTCTCACTCGGTTTCTTGTTGCAGTGGAGCACATCACTGTTCAAGAGAGCACCAATCCATGGTATTCAGTCCTTATTTCATGCTGACTGTGTGGAGATTTTCTAAAGAGCAGAACAATAGGCATGGGAGTCTCACTGGGGCCATTTCAACCCTGGAATATGTAACTATGAAACAGGATACACAAGGAAACATACAGCATAAATGTGATGTGTGCTGTAACAGAACACAGGGAAAAAAAGGCTGGTTAACTTTTGCATGATTTACATGTATTCTCTGCCTGCTCAGCTTTTCTTTCTGTCATGAACATTTTAAGAGAGAGCTTATAATGCTGTTGTGGGTTATCCAAGAAAGTGGACAGGAGGCACAGTCACTTTTTCCCCAAAACAAGCAGAACCATTTATGGTTTGAGGATCCTGTAGCTCTGCTAGGCTCTGAAGAACATACAGCACCT
>WAAG01082305.1:0-14521 GCA_013390105.1 Tichodroma muraria
CTCATTTTTCTTTTGGTATACTCAGAAATATCCCCATGCACTTCCAAATACCAGAGCCTTACAAGAATCACAATAACCCACTTTGTTTCCCATTAATAATTTAGGAATTTGAAATCCAAAATAAATGCCACCTTTCTGGCCTCAGAGCTAAAAGGAGCCCAAGCAGAATAAGGCCCTGATAGACCAACTCAATTTGTAAAAGATGGTTAGGCCCTCATCCCCAGTTCTCTCTGACTGAGGAAGATTCTGGCTACTTAATAACTTCTTCAGCCTCAAACTTTCAGACCTTTCATCCTCAAAAACCTCACACAAATCCTCAGTCAGGTCCTGCTAAGAAGTTAATGGGAAACACTGGTATACTCCTTAGCAGGACCTAATCAATATTAATTTAATGCATGTATATTAACTGAATTGAGGGATTAACTTCAATTTGTTGAGACATTGATTCAGATGGACATAAGCATATAGAGTTTTATGCAGTGTGGTTTTATTTAGTTCCTTTGTTCCTTACACTTCTTAGTATATATTTATTTTTCCTTTAAAAGTAACCCAAACAACTGACATTACTCAAGATATTCAAAGGGAGAACCATCAAGAAACTAGAGAAAACTAAAAGCATGATATGATAATGAAAAATGAAAAAAAAATCCAGACAAGACTGATCCAACTGTCTGCAACAACACAGCAGCACACGTTACAGGCAAGAAGAAAAATAAGGGAAAGGACAGTGGCATTCTGCATTATTTTCCATTTCCTCAGTGCATTCCTAAAGCACCTCTCTCGTTCTCCACAGTAATTCCTGATGCTGGCACATCACCGTGCACACCCCTGCCAGTTGTAAGTTATTCTTACCACACACAGAAGGTCCTTGGAACGGCTAAGTTGCGATTGGTGTAACAATGAGTAATAATAATTTTAGTGTCTGCCTGGAAAAAAAAAGAACGAGGGAAGACACTTGACAAACAATTTTAAACCAATACTGTGAATAAAGACTGTCTTTAACAATTAGTTAATTTTAGTGTCTATAAGTGAGCTTATTCATGTAAATGAGTCTTTGTTCAAGGCTGTAAAGGAAGAGTTGAATTTGTGATACTCTGTTGTACACCAGTGCTTCAGGAAGCCTAGCAGTTATCTGGTACAGGAAAATGCTGTATTTACAAAAGGTTGAAAACATCTGGAAAATCATCCACTTACTCAGAAGCCTTGAGAATTTTATTAGACATTTAATGTACATGACTTCTTATTTAACCACATCTCCAAATATTGGAAATGGAATTTACTGTCTCAAAAGGCCTGAAAAACAGGTAAGTAATGCACCCTCGCAACATGATAATGGCAACCTTTGAAAATTCCTGATGAGAAAAACTGAAGTCAATCTTAAAATGAACAGTAGAAACAAACATTTGTGTAAGCAATTTCCCTAATTAAAGAGATTGTTCCTTCCCTCTCCTCCTTCCTAAAAGTAGAGGTCAGAACTGGCATAAGGGAAATATATGAATAAAATCAACATAACATTTTTTTCTCAGTTCACCTGTTTCAATTAAATTTTCATAACATTTCCTACAGTTTTTATTTCTTACAGGAACTGGAAAGCCTTCATGTTCAAGACGCAGTTGTGGATCCAAGGACTTCGCTTGCCAGAAAGTCAAATAGGAAACCTCAGCTGTCAAAAATACTTTCTGAAGGCGAGATTTTTTAGCAAAATCTTTAAATGTTTTGTGGTCACTTGCCAGATAAAACTGTAAATAAAAATATATATTAAGGACAGTATTAATGTAAAAGAAACTAGATAGGTAATTTTAAAACATATTTTTGCACAAAAAAACCTTTTCTCTTGGTTCCTGACAGATCAGTCTTCCGGGCCAAAACTATGCAGGCAAAATCCATAGGATAGATGATATACTGTTGATAAACTCATTAAATACTTATTCTATATTCAGATTTGTGAATACTAATTTAAAATTGAATTTGCATTCCAAATATTTTTATCTGACCAAAGTGACTGTTGAGAAGGAAAACTTTTTCAAAGTTGTGGTGATTTATTTTGAGTGCATATGTATGTGTAATGCCTTATTTGCTTTTAATTTGCAGAGGGAATGTTACCATTTAATAGAAATCTGCTTCCTCAGAATGATGGAATAGTGCATGACTTTATATTCCTACTATGGATTATCTTCATAAGAAAGAAAATCTTCTCATTTTGGAGTTTCACAAAATATTCTGAGTTGGAAGGGACCCATGAGGATCATCAAGTCCAACGTTTAAGTGAGTTGTTCAAAGTGAAAAAACCCTAAAATCTCCTTGAATTCTTTCATGAGTCACAATTTAATTGTGATTTCTTTTTCTTTCTTTTTAGATTTCCTTTATTCAGTCATTCTGGTTAACAGCCCCCTTAGTCTTCACATCCGACCTCAGGCAAGTGGCATAAACTTTCTAATTAGGTATTACTTATCTTAATCTATGCATGGTTCTGAGCCTGTTCTGTCAAACTAAGATGTTGCACCAGTGTAGAGCTTTAGATATCTATTCTTAGAGAGGGATTCAATGCACATTATCAGTATAAGCTACCACGGCCATTTGCAACTTTATTGCCTTACCAGTTTGTCAGAAACCCCTCCTTTTGTCCCAAGAAGAAAGTTTTGCCCATATCTAAGTGGTTCGCCCACTGAACTTCCATCAACACTGTTAAAATTGTAAAAAGGAAAAAAGGTACATTCAAATCATCAGCTTTTCTTTTGTTTAGGTTTTTTGTCTGTTTTGGTCTACAGTTAGATGTTGCTTTGTGACAACATTTTGTATTGTTTACCTTTTAAAATAGGTAAAATATCTTAACCTAAGGCAGAGCCTTTGACTACTGAGCAGGACCCTGTTCTTCTGTTTCTTCTCCAACAACAGCAATTAAATATATATTTGACAGAGAGAATATGCTGTGTCTTTTAGCACAGAACCATATCCACTTCATGGAAAGCAAAAGCAATGACACATATTTCTGCTTGCAGGAGAGTGAATACTAGTTATTTTTGGACATGTTTTTGTCAGCAACTGGAATAAAAACAGCTGCAGAATTTACCAAATTGTACAGTGAACTGGATTCTGTCTTCACGCCTAAGCTGTTTAAGAAGTCCTTGGAATTAATCAGAATAATATGCAGCATAGAATCAAGCTTCATGCATGACCGAAGACTCTTCCTTAAATAAATTAAATTTACTCTATTCCTTTGTACATCAGCAAACTTCGTTGCATATTTCTCAAAACAAGATACCTAAAGCTAAAATAATAATTGAAAACAACTCAGAATAAAGTAGCAGACCTTACAATACAGAAAGCATTTCGACCCATGGGGTCCACGCTCTTAACTGCACTGAGTCCCCGTGAGATCTGCAGGGGTTCGTCCGAGTACAGGGATACTTCTTCCATGCCGACAGCCAGAGTCACATCCCCACGCATTTCGGGGTCCCTCTCCTCCGAGGTCCCTTCCACATCCGAGGGTTTGCTGTCTGGGTTCATAAGCAACACGGTGTCTCCAAAGTGAACAAATCCATCAGGAGACACTGACAGCTCTACCTAGATTAGAATATGCATAATATTTTACAGAATTATCTGAACCTAACATCAGAAGAATTGTAGCATATAAATTCCGTATCATTCTTAGTGCACGCAGAACAACAGTAAGAGTTATGCCACTCTGTGGGGGGTCACGGGGAAGTGGACACAACCCTCTTTAAAAATTACCCTCTTGAAAATATTCTCTTGAAGTCTGGCTAATCTCTGTACTAAAAGTTGTCCTTGCTCACTCTTACGGATAAAATCCCTCAGAAGGTCCTGTTGGCAAAGGAGAGAGGAGCAGATCTGTTATCCAACACCCACAATCTCGCTTTTAAAGTGGATTTAGAGAGGCGGGGGACGGCCCGGAGCGGGGGAGGCGGCGGTGCCCGGCGATGGCGGTACCTGCTGCGCGTACTCGTCCTCCAGCCAGTTCCCCATGCGGACCCCGAGGCGGTACGACGCCATGGCCGGGCCGGGCCGGGCCGCGTCCCGCGTCGCCATAGCGATCACGCCGCTCCGTGATTGGTCAGCCCGGGCGGGGAAGGCGGGGCCGCGATTGGCCAGCCCGGGCCTGGAGGGCGGGGCCGGGCCTGGAGGGCGGGGCCGGACCTGGAGGGCGGGGCCGGGCCTGGAGGGCGGGGCCGNGTTTGTTCCAGCGCTTGACAATCCTTTCGGTGGATCAGTTTCCAGTCTGAACTTCACCAGAGCAACCTGACTGAGGCTGTTTGCTCTTGTTCTAGCACTTAACATGCTCTTCTTTCAGTCTCTTCTCGAGAGCAGTATGAACAGCTCAAGTCAGTCGAGTGTCCCCACCTCGAGGGCACTCGCCTTTTACACTCCGTATTAGAGAAGAGGTGCATCAGTTTAACACAGCAAATTCATTATCACTGCACTATTGGTGAATACTGTCAATCATAGAATAGTTTGGGTTGAAACAGACCCTTAAAATCATCTCGTTTCAGCCCTTCCCTGCCGTGGACAGGAACACCTTCACCAGACCAGGTTGCTCCAAGCCTCATCCAACGTGGCCTTGAACATTTCTGGGGATGAGGCAGCCACAGCCTCTCTGAGGAACTTGTGCTGGTGTTTCACCATCCTCATTGTGAAAAACTTCTTAATGTTCAGTGTGAGAGAATGCATTAGGTGAATGTCTTGATTGTAAATGTTTTGCTTTGTTATTATGTTGGTTTGAAATCTACATGGCAAGTTATGCTAAGTGACTATGCCATCTGTTTATTTTCCAGATAGGCTAAGCCAATGATCTTCAGAGATGGTGTAGATCTTTGCACAACACATTTAATCCCTTTGCAACTGTCGCAGTTTTCTTGCAAGCTTGCTATCGTAAGGTTTCTATGTTGGACAATTTACAAAGATGAAAAGAAAATGGTTTTTTGCATGGACAGCTGGGCTACATGCTATTGTCAGGCAGTTTTGGCAGTAATTCACGTGAAACTCGGCTCTCTACTGCTTGTTTTTTAACCCAAAAGTTATTAGTCAAAAAGTTATTTAGCGCATCCCAAACCTTTTAATGACCAAATACTATCCATTTTTGTTCAAATAGCACCACTCAGTGTTCAGTTCTGGTAAGTGACACTTCCCTACACCTAGCGCTGCTGTTCAGCAAGGCTGAAACTGTGTAATTAAAATAAGGAAGAAACTTTGTTCAGCTTAGCCAAATGTCAAAAGCCAAACACCTTTTGTTTCAGAATTAAGCCACTTAAATCAGTATTCAGTAATAAATCATTGTTATAAAAGCATCTATTATACTTAGCTTTGCTGTCTTACTGTATGTAGCATATATCTAATACATATAATTCACAGCAAGCTTCCATAGTTTTTTGGCCTAATGCACCGTCTGTACTTAGTTACTTATACATTCTGATGCAGAGAGAAGTATTTGTACTAAAATGTAATTGTGTACAGAAATATCTCCAAGCATCTCTTAGCAGGAGTATGCTGTGAGTATCCTCATTACCTGGAAGGTTTTAATTTCTGATTACATAGTATTTCCTGTAAACGAAAAAAAAGAGCTCCCTATAAAGATGTTTTAAAATTGAGTGTATTCCCTGCAGGAAAGGACACGGGCCTATTCAACTCAGCTCAGTTTCCTTTTGTGCAGATAAAATCTGTGTTTACTCCTAACAGTTGTTTGCTTTATTAAATGGTGTGAAGAAAAGCTGTGCTTGTGAAGGAATTGAACTGTGTTTCGTGTGACTAGTTATGCCAGAATACAAATTGACCAGAATTAAAGATCTATGTGATTTACTGAACAAAAATGGTATTACAGGGTTTTTTTAAGTCATCGTTAAATAAAATTATCACTAGCTACTTTCAGAGACTCTTCTTCTACTGTCTGGAGTTACAGATCTTTTACCCTTTTTATCTTCTATTTCTGTTTTTTTAACGAAAGATAACTAGATAGTTGAGAAGATCCCAAATAGTACATAGAGCTGTATAAGCCATTAGTTTACATAAAAGGTTGGGTTGGTTAGACTTTTAATTGTCTTAAGTTTGTCAGAAATGTGTGAGCTAGAACATATTTGAAATACTTTAAATTATAAATGCATTGGTATATATCAATAGTACAAAGTATTGTATGTTGTCCAATCTGGCTAAAAGGACAAATTCTGAATGGGTGTGAGCATGTATTAAGTCCATGAAAGATGAATGTGATCTTACTTAGAGAAAGTGGCAGAGCAAAAGATAGCAAAAATAAGTCATCAAATCACACCATGTTGGTTGAGAATGTTTTTAATACCTGCCTTTTCTGCCTTGGTAGAGTCTCTATGGGATTTTTTCCTATTTTGTTTTTCCTTTTGAAAATTGTGAGTATGCCAAATTTGATTAACAATACAGCCTAAATAATGCTACACAGAAGTAAAATGTTCTCTGGGACAATTTGTCTCCTTTCATGTTGTTATTTTACTCTAGCATTATTCAGACACATGCTATGAATCAGTTTTCTTTGCTATTATTAGGTTTCTGTCTGTTAAAGTGATTAATCTACTTGTTAATAATATAACTACAGTTTCTTATTCTAACCTATGCCCCAAACACTCCTCTGTTCACAGAACAAAAGGAATTAAGTAGTTTATTTGATATGATTTAAGGATTGTTGTTTTGCCACTTGTGGGGATGCCTCCCATTTTAGCTGTGAATTCAGTGTGAAGTTTCCTGTAATGCTTTTTGCTGGCAAGCAGTGAACCTGTTCATGGTACATTATTTTCTGAAATGTAGCAATTAATTAAACAGACCTTTCAGTCCCTTATACAAAAAAAGAGGAGCAGGACTCTTGTGTGCCATATTGGCAGTAAGTTTGCTGATACAGGTACATGAGTGGAAATTTACCCTATATGGAATCTTGTTAAAGACATTCAAAATGGATATTATGGTTCATTTGGTGTTTTATAACCAAAAGATTGTGCTGGGAAAGGAGGGAAGGGGAAGGGAATAATTTGCAATGTGTCTAAGACCACCAAATACTTGCCAGTTAGTTTGGACCGAGTTATCCACATCTCCATGGTGTTTTCTACTGGTTTCTAATTTAGATTTGTACAGAGCATTCCCTTTAGAGAAATTGTATAACATACAAATTGAGCTGTTCTACCCTGACTGGCTGTGCCAGCTATTTGAAGATTTTCTCCTCTGCCTGGCTGAATTTTGCTGAGCAGATGGACTTGAAAAGCCACTAGAGTTCTCTATCTCTCAGAAAAATATTGACATTCCAGAAACAGTAAGTTATGAAAAAAATATAGAAATTTTAAAGTACGTCTCCAAGAAATAACACTGTATTTTTCAGAGGTCTGTATTAACTCTGAATAAGCTAAAATGCTTTCATCAGCAATGAATAGTTTAGTGTGAGCAGAAACACCATTTACGAAGCTCTATTGCCTCTTATATTTATCTCTTCACAGGACTGCGTATTACGTATGTCTACCTGTAGGCGATTTAAAAATGTTTATTTTCCAAGCTGTGGAGTATTTCTCCAAGATGTCTGATCAGAGCAATGAGACTGGCCATGTCATTGGCTAAGAAAAAGTCTCAGCTGACTTTTTTGAAGAACTGCTTGCTGGGGATGTACTTGAAGAGACTTGCGATGTCCACCCACTACCAAGGTATGGAGTGCATTGCATGTGCTGAACTGCAGAGCTCTGTCATCAGCCACAGGCACTGACACAAAATCATCGTGGCTGAGACGGGGTCCTGTTTATAACAGGTGGAAATCAGGTCACTGTCTCTCATGAGACCAGTTACTGGTCTGTTTAAACTTTAATTTCCATGAATACTCATGCTTGAGATTTTTAAATTTGCTTTTTGTTAGCAATTTTTTTATGTAAAAAGCAACAGTATGTTGTCTGTAGAGAAAAAAAAAATAGTCCTAACTTACGTGACTTAAGCTGACTTTGACTGTGTGGATTGTTCAGGCATAAAGTCCTGCCAATATGAACATACTGCTCCTGAAACTGGAAGGCAACATTTCTGCATGACCTCTTGTGACCCAGATCATTCTGTTTGTTCCCACTTTAGGGCTATCTATAGATAGTGCTCAGGGTTGTCTTTGCTTCCCTTTTTAGGCTTGTCTGCAGCATGATTCCTCTCCTTTATTGTGAATTGCCTATTGGATCAATCATTGCCCTGTGATGTCACTTTCCTCCTTTTGGATTTTACTTCCCTGTGAGAATAGTTTAAAGATAGAAACCAGTCCATTCCCTTCATTTGCCCTGGTGCAAATATATGCTCCAGTCTTGAAGCAAAGTAATGATGTACACAAATAACACTGGAAATATGGATTAGTCTATCTTCAAACTTTTCCTAAATCTGTTTGTTAGAAACTATATCCCAGTGGCCCCCATTAAAAGCTTATTTGTGGTAGTTAAGGTTTAGAGATAAGGAAATTATAGAGATCAGAATATTTTGGTTCATATGAATCTGTGTTACATAAAATGAGCTGTCTAGAAACAGGAACAGAAACTGATTTGTGTATTTATGCCGCAAAACATGAATCAGTTAAATATTTCTGGCAGAGCAAAAAGGAACGTGATGAGAATCTTTTGTCCTAAGGGGGAAAGAACATGTGTATTGTAATTGTTTTTAATATTTTCTGCCACCATTCTGCTATTTATGGTTTAGAATTGGCTGACCTTACTCTGGCAGTGTATTTATGTCAGACATCACGGCCTACAGAAAATATTTTATATGTCTGAGGACCCTGGCAACTGTTCCTATTTGAGGCTCAGAATGTTTTGCCATTTCTATGTCAAATGGGTTTGCAAATTAGCACTGCTTAGTTGGTGACTTCTCTTTGAGCTGTGGGAGAACAATGGTGTTGCAATGTAATGCTGAGGATGCAAAATTTGATGGAGCACTAATAATGTAATAAATAAGAAAATTGCTAAAATGCTCATTGCAATGTGCAATATATAAAGTGTATTTGCTAGTCCAAACTGAAAAGCTAGACCATTCATCCCATGAACACCTGTTCTGCAGAGAAATAACTTTCCTGCTGAAATAACTTTCAAGCATTGGAAAGAGTTCTCCTATATGTACTTTTCGGTGGACTGGAATGATACAGAATAGGCCATTTTTAATCAGATTTGAAGCCTCCTAAAAAAAACAAGTAAAATGGATTAGTGTAAAAGCAAGGGCTGAGCTCTTTACGAAAGAGGCAGAGAGGTCTGTCTGCAGGAACAGTATTTTTGTGCTGCTCCCCTGGGGTCTCTATGATCACACAGAGCACTGGGGGGTCTGTGCTCCCCTCGTACTCAGGGGAGCTCCTGGAAGCAGCTCAGAATTGCACTGGCGTCTCATAGGTATAGGGAACTCTTGGTTGAATTTCAGAATAAAATGTGTTTAAAACGTGTTATTGATGTTCATTGAGGCAATCAAAGAGCAGCTTTCCCTTCTCCCTGCTTTTGTCACCAGAAAGTATTTTCAATAATATTCAGAATTAATTGTGAAGATCATCAGACCGTAAGCATTACCATTATTTAAACTTTTGAGAATCTGTCTCGGAGGGAGGAAGCAGATGCACAAAGGAATACGTAGAGTCATCATAATCCATGCAATTTGTTCATATCTTATTCCCTAAGAAAGTTTGTTTCATCTTGATAGGAGTTACTGAGGAACAAGGAATATCAAATAAATGTCAAGGTTATTTAGCTTTTTAACTAGGGCTTTCACATGGAATGAGAAACCCCAAATACATTTGAGCAATCTTAAGCAGTAGTAGCTACAGCAAACAAGAAATTGAAGAAAAAATTAGTGATATAAAAACTAATGAGTTATATTCAATAAGAGAAAAGCTGATAGATTTTCTTCTTGTTGCAGGGTACACCACTGATGTAAGTGGAGTGATATTTGCATAAGATGATTATCAAAGAGGAAATGCATTTGCATTTATGTCTCCATTTTATGTAGTGTTTTGGCATCAAAAACTGTTCTCTCTCTTAAAAAATTCATGTGGTTATAGAGTTCTCTGTGGAGAACAATCACTAAATCCACAAAGAACTTTTTAATCTCTGTTGATCCTGGCAGGAGTCTTTGGCAAAGCTTAAAGCAGGAATGGTGTCTTACAGAAGACTTGCTTGATTTCCCATGATGTAACAGGGTATGTAAATGATTCAGTGGAGTCAACTTTGAGATTAAAAATTCTCAATGGAGATGGTCATGCAGCGACGCAAGTTTCAAGGCTTAAGAGTACAAATGTGCAATTAGTGCAACAATGCAGTCTTTTATGTCAAAATACTAGTGAAAATGCAAGATAAGAAACATCAGGAAACTGGTTACATTAGCAAAGAAGATTCATGTGGAGATTTAGGCCACTTGCATGTTGTGTGACTTATGAAAAGAGAGAATAAATTCAGAAAGGAGAGAGGTGAATTAACCTTGGGAGACCAGATAGATCTGAACTAGCTGTAAGGAGAGAGAAAAGTTTGTCTCTTAGTGGCTGGATGGAGGAATACATGGCATACTCCTGATTCTTTCAGACTTGGAGCATGAAGAAAAGAATCAAAGCTGACCATCGGGTTCTGGTTGATAAGGAATGCAATAGTGACATCATGGCAGAGGAGGAATCATGAAATCAGAATATCCTGAGTTGAAAGGGTTCCACTGGGATCACTGAGTCCAGCTCCTGGCCCTGCACAGGACCACTCCAAAATCACACCCTGTGCCCAAGGGTATTGCCCAAGTGCATCTTGAGCTCTGTCAGGCTTGGTGCTGTGACCACTTCCCTGGGTAGGCTGTTTCAGTGCCCAGCCACCCTCTGGTGGGCTGCCCAACCACCTTTTCCCTTATATTCAACCTGAGCCTTCCCTGACTCAGCCTCACACTGTTCCCTCAAGTCCTGTTACTGTCACCAGGGAGAAGAGAACAGTGCCTGCCCCTCCTCTGCCCGTGAGGAAGCTGTAGGCAGCTGCACTCTAATGGAAGCTTTAGAATGAACATAATTTTTTTCCTCCTGCTGCTCTCTTATCTTTCATGGTCCTGCACCGCTCAAATTCTGTTTACTTTTGCTACCTCTCAAGTTTTTCTTCATTCATTTTGGGGTTTTCTTTTCCCAGTCCTCTAGTTCATAGGATCTATCAGGGCTGCTTGGTCTTTTGGGAATTCATAGGCACTTCTGATGAGATTCTACTGTTACAGGTATTTTTGCTGATATGAATTGCTGTAGGTACTTTCTGAGTATCATAGATATTATGTGTTAATTTATCCATTATTTTTTGTAACCAACTTTCTCTTTTCTTCTCTTGCGCTTTTTGGTTAAATCCTGAGTAAAATGTAAACCACAATATAACTGAAGGGCAGCACCTTGATGTGTTCTGAAAGTTATATTGAAAATTCTATGGCTTCTTGCATATTTTTATAACTATGTCTTATTTGGGAGTGCTTTCATAACTATTTCTGTAGCAAGCATCTTCTGTTGGTTGCATCTTCCATATTATGAAGTATGAAAGAGACTAAAAGCAGCAATGATTTGTGGAAATTAGATGTGGGCCTTTCCCAAATTGCAGGTACATGTCATGGTTGTGTGAAGTTTGTCTAGCTTTATTTATTTATAACAAGATTATATGCTTTCCTACTTTCAGTAAAAGTCTTTCTATTATACAGTCTGCATTGACTTATAATAATTTTTAAATCTGTTTTTCTTCCTCAGAAATGTTTGTGAAGTCTTGCCAAGGGATAAAAAGAAAAAAAAAGGAGAAAGCAAACAAACCAAATAAACATGTATCTGAAAGAAGAAATGGTTGCAACTGAGAATGGCTGATTCTTCTCTCTGTGTATTCCTAGGAAATACCAAACCAAGTTCTGCAAAAAAAATTGTTAGAAATAAACCTGGCTATTGCAAACTCATAGCCTAAGCTGATCAAAGTAGTGAGCTTCAGTCTCTAAAATCATGAGGGATGATTCTGTTCCCTACAGCAGGAAAATATGCTGGAAGCCTGCCAATATCTGGTGCTTCTTAATTTTTATTGTATGACATCTTTTGTTCTGAATCCTGCATGATTCTAGTTAAATTTGGAAAGCTGGAGTACAGCTTTTCTGCCTTAATAACTTCTGCTGCTCCTGTAAGAGGTTTATATTTGCATGCCAATTTAACATGCTTAGTTTGCTGCTAAGGTTCACTGTTCTCATTGTTTCACATACCCTGGCATGAACTCATTTGTTCAGGAAGGAATATCATAACTTCCATCATAACTTTATGATAAAGAAATATCATAACTCATATTCCTTTGTTAGCCTGTGTCCAGCTGGTGAACTGCTAATCCTAGCAAAGGTTATCAAATGTAACAAAAATTGAACTATATTTTTTTCAGGAAGTACTAAAGGAGATATTTGACTATGATATCTTTCTCACTGTAATGGCAGATAAATGCAACCATAATCTGCTTATAATGCATAGCTGTGTTTACTTCAAAGAACTGAAATTAGAAAATATCATCCTTATAGTTATTTCTGGGGCCCAGAACGCATCTCCACCAAACTCCAATGAAAGTTCTCTTAGCTTTCATCCAGGAGAGGATGGAGCACCTGTCCTATGAAGAAAGGCTGAGAGAACTGGGACTGTTCAGCCTGGAGAAGAGAAGCCTTTCAGCATCCCCTTCCAATCCAAACCATTCTATGATTCTGTGATTTTGATGTTTTCAAACTGAGGTTGGGCAGCATAGGGGACCAATTCTGGATTGTCATCTCTGCATTATAATGTCAGCTCTCAGAGCTGTAAAAACTTCCAGAGTAAAAACTTCATGCTTCAGAGCTCCTCACATCTCAGACAAAACCAGGGTGATGGGTACACTGGATAGCACATAATATCCCTGGGAGACATTTGAGAAGATTCACTTTACTGATTTTTGTTGGCAATTATTACAATGATTGTTGAGACAGGCGGTAAAATTTTCTTTTTTTTGCCAGGCATAATAAATTAACTTCTCCTGTGTTACCATTTTCAACACTAGGATTACTTGCAGGCTTGGAAAGAAAAATGAACTTCTGAGAAAAAAAAAGATTTTAAGGACAGTTTTCTTTGAATAGAATTCATAATCAGTGAATGATTTAAGAGAGGCATTTCAGTGCAGTATGAATAGGTGATATCCAGAGCTGTCCAGATATTTTCTGTTTAACTGGAGTAAGATTGCTTATATGCTTATGAGCAGTCATTAGTGCAAAAAGGAAAAAAGGCAATTCAAAGCACTGAAGTTAAAAACATCCTTATGGTAGCTCTTGTCCAGACTCCTGTCTGTAGTGTTTTCGTGCTTGTCATAGAAGCAGCTTGTGAGTAGCAGATGGAATCTTTTGGTGGCCTTACCATTCTTTTCAGCAGCAAGTTATTCTCATGCATTTCTGTGTTGTCCTAATCCTCGGACTTTGCCACAGTAGTATCCTGAATAATGTATTTTTATATTTTTTTTAAAAAAAGTACTGCAGTGCAGTTTTTGCCTCAGCTGTCTGGGCAGCACAAGGATCCAGAGACAGAGCAGGCTCTGGAGGTGATATTGTGTAGACATGAAGGGTAAAGACAGGAAGTTTGGAGGTGGAAGTTGAAACCTGTAAATGAGATTCAAGGAAGGAAAGGAACATGATGAGTATCAGGCAAAGCAAATCATAATTCCAGCAGCCTTGTGGATACAGTGGAGAACAAGGCTGGAACTTCAGGAAGGAAGAGAAGGCAGTAAAACAGAATGATCTTTCTTCAATGTGGTCAGGAGCAAATAATGCCTTGGTGCTTTTTTGTTGTTAGCAGTAGATATTCCAAAGTACTCTGACCCTAGGAAATTGATTTGTTCTGCTTGTTACGCTGATTATTTCTAGAAATTTGCTGAAGGTAAGAACAGGAAAATATTTTTCAGTGGCAGTCAGTCCTGCAAATAAGTGTTATGGCACCACAATGTAATTAATGCCAAATGTGTCATCATGCCTTAGTCTGAAAGGAATTTAGGATGGATGCCTGTTTTCTTAGTGAATAAAATACCATTTCACCCTAATTAGACTCATTTTATACTGAGGACAATGGTTAAGCTGCATTAATATATATATATTAACCTATACCTCTTCAATATTACTGCAGTCTGTACCAATGACTGATCCTTTGGCTGATGTAAAACTGTGCATGTGGGAGATATTTAATCTGGGGGCAGGACTAAATCTAGTCCAACGAGAAACCCTAGAAAAGTACATTGTGTAAGCATAAAGGCTTGAGAATAAATTGTTTTGATGTACTGATACATTCCTATTGTGCCCAAATTACTAATGCAGATCTAACATATGTTGACAAACTGACAATTATTCAAACCCATTTTTATCTTTTTTTCTGAGAATTACTCCAAACCTGTGCTTTAGTACTTTCTAGTAGAAAAGAAACAGCTGCTTTTGTTTTTGCAAACTGGATTTATTCTTTAGCAGAAAGTCTCCAGTAGAAAGATTTCTGAATCTTCACCCAACCATAGATTCAGGGAAGGACATACCAAAATCCTTCAGA
>WAAG01082321.1:0-11496 GCA_013390105.1 Tichodroma muraria
AGGCAGCTAGTGAATTTCCTAGCAGAGATAACAGGAACAGGAAAATGCTAAGGATAAACCTTCTCTTCATTAAAAGAAGCTGCCGGAACTGTTAACACAGAAGTTGTCAAAGGATTCTTAAGTTAAAGAAGAATACTACTGCTACAGTAGAAATAAAAGCTATTGAACAAATAAGTACATGCAATAATAAAACAGAAATCAGAAAGAAATTTGAACACCACTATATAGTTCTACTGAGGCTAACTTTAGCTTAATAGCTAAAATTGTTTTCTGTCACTTGTGAAGTGGAAGAAATACATCCTAGAGCTATCATCACAGGTAATAGCCTTAAACCAGGAAAGTTGTGCATTTTACAAAATACTTTAAATTAAATAGTTCTAAGTGTAAAGTTTAGGTTGAATTAGCTCACTTTATAAAAGTCTCATAAGACACAACCTTTCTTGCCATTCTCAAATATATAGAAGTGTTTTTAAAGTGATTATTAATTATTAAGTGTTTTTAAAGCCTTTATTAATGGCTACAGCATTCAATCAGTGCATGTTTACCTGTTTTTCAAGAAAATATAAAGGTCTCTGCACATTTCTCTTCTAACAGAGACACTATATGCACTCTCCCAGTTCCATTCAGTTTGCGTGCATTGTCAGTTTATAACATTAGAAAACCTTGCACTACCAAGATGACTTTGCAATCACACCTACAACGCTCAAGAGCATGGAATACATAACTCTTGTGTCTAGGATGACTGAAAAGGCTCCTTTCTTCAAAGATACTTATAAAGAGAAGCTGGAAAAACTATACCTGGAATTTATATAAGTGCATAACAAGTATATTAGGAGCACGATTCTGCGTCCAGTTGAGTCAGATATGTGCAGGAAGCAGTTTGATATACGGTCATCAAATTCCAGTGTTTCCTAAAAGCTGGAGGCTTTAATCAAGTGCACTTGATACATGAAAAATCAACATAACTTTCTCTAGAGGGTAGTAACTAGGCACAACAGTGGAACCAGAAGCTGCAGTTTGAGCACTGTATCTCCCTTGCACAGTTAGATCTGTAATACCTTTAAACGTGTGACCACATCCATTAACCCCTTCTGGTAGCACTACAGAGCAAGATTTACACTGTTCCAGAGCAGCCATTCAGCAGGTTGGCCAGCATTTCTCTTCTAAAAGTTTTCAGCAGTCCTGATGTCAGCACCATCCTCCTCAAAACTCAGGCAAGAAAAGCCATGTAATTCTACTCTTTTGCATATAGACCACAACACATTTTGCAAACACATCTATTTTTTATTCATAGATAATATGGAAACAACTGGTGATCAAGCTGAATGGAACTACGTTGAGAAGATTTCCACCCAAACACTGCATGACAGACTGCAAACTGGAATTACAATAGAAAAAGAAGTTCTGGTTGCTCCAATCTAAGAAAACAGCAGGTACATACCCCGGCACTCTACGGAACAGCTGCTGCACTCTAAGGAAAGGGATGTGGGCAATGTTTCATGGCATTTAACTGCAACTACTATTGCTGGACCACTTTCCAGGCTGCAATTCTCCAGTTATGTGCTAGGAGCACTTCTGCCTGTCCTTGTACCCGCCCTGAACCCCTGAAGGCATCATGCCTTGCTACATTGCTCTGCTCACACACTACAAATGCCCCCTTCTGGCAAAGCACTACTTCTCTACAAGAGAAGTCATGTATTTGGTCTGCGGCTTTCCTTTGAAAATTTAAGTAACTAAAAACCCAATTATGACAGGGTGCTTCGGGGATAAGAGGTTGGCGACATCCTCTTAGACATAAATAAACAGAGGGGGACAGGATGGAAACCAAGACTTTACAAGGCTTCTAGAACTTACTTGATCAAAATCCGTAAAGCCAAAATATTCACTGCTGGTGTGGGATTAAAAAAAAAAATTCCCTTTCCATGAATTTAATCTAAGACATTGCAAAAACTTTTCCCTAAAATCATTAAGGAATACAACATTGTGCATCACTGTAGCTAAAAAGTCGGATTAGTTCTTCAGAAAGTAATTAATTTAATTTAATGAATTAGAAGGCACAGTGTATTCTCTAAAGAAAGCTCTAAGCAGAAAACTTGTATGTGCATGCTAAGTAAATTGTAAATGCAACAGACACTAAAAATAACTGATGCTCTTCAGTCTGTGCAAAATTGTACTTAAATTTATAATTAAAAAAACCTGTAATCATTTCACTGTTTTCCCACAAAGTGCAGCACAACAACCTGTCTGAAAGAGAATTCTAAAGAAAGTAGTTCTTGTTATCTTTTTTAATGTGTACTCAGTATTTTCATCAGTAACTGCTATATTTCGTTCAGACTATTAAGAGAAACAGTAAAACCATACCTCATATAAATAGTCTGTTGAGTGATACTTCAAAGCGGCAAACATCTTGTTTTGTGATGTTTTCAACATTTCAATTTTCTGGAAGACACACAGAATACGGATCAGTTAGAAACTTTTTATACCACCTCAAAATGTTGAAAGAGAAGGTTGAATTTCAGGTTCAACATGAATAGCTTCATGATTTCCAGCACATGCACCATGGATGGAATTTTCTGTAGCAGAAGGCTACACAAAGCATTCAGTATTCTTCCTCTGGAAGGATGTGGCAGACCAACTACAGACCATGAACATTTGATTTTTATCTGACAGAACTGGGCTTTTGTTTTGGGTTTTTTTTAGCTATGCCACTTGGTGTTTATTTCTCAGAAAACCTTTAGAACCATTAAGTGAATGTAGGCAACACAGATCACCTCCCTTAAGCAATAATTCTTAAATTAACCATTTCAGTGATTTTTTATAGATTATAAATTAGCTTTTAAAAGCACTAATTCAACTGTCTAGACTATTAACTTTTCACTACCTCATGTACCTGTGAGGGGACTTTCCCCCACTTTCAGTTTTACTAGAGAAAAGGAGATGCTGCATAGGCCAGCTGAGAGCACGAGGCCCTGATGAAACACCAGGTCTCTAAGTTAGTTGATGCTTCTGAGGGGAACCAGGAGAGAGGCAAAAACTATACAAGGCCAGAGACACAGTGTGAATGCAAAACAGTAAGGTAATGCAAAAATGTAAGACAGTACTTTTTCTTAATCAAAAAATAGGTGGAAGAGTCAAAGATAAAGTAAGATAATTCTATCAAAAAGTGTATGATGTAACTCAATTTCAATCAAAATGAATTGTAGGGTCATAAAGGAAACCTGTGACAGATGGCAATCTTCATGTATGTACCAGTAAGTATCGTGACATGAGGCTCGAACTGCCTAACTAACAAATTCAGAAATACCAATTCCAGGTATGGATGTAATAGAATTGGAACCAGTGGAGGAAAACGTAACTAGGAGGTAGTTGGTTACTTGAAAGGAGTCTGGGCAGAGAAAAGAAGTGCAGGAGAGGTAAAAAGGCAGGTTCAGGCAAAGAAACAAAACAGGGAATAAGGTATACAAAATCACACAGACAACAAAGTAGATGGGAACCTTCTGAGGGAAGGAGTGTGGATAGCTTGAAGCAGTGGACCAAAATTGCAAGATGCTAGAGCAAACCCTTTGGACAGCCTGCTGGACCCTCCATCAGATCCATATCCAACGGATTTGGTGTGGGAGAGTGGAGCAAGCGGCGATGTGTTTGTAAGGAGGGATGGATCTGCACCTTAAGCGCTGGAGGGCAGTGGATAGAAATGCACCTCAGCAGAGCTGATATGTATCATTGACTAAAACTTCTTTATAGCAATATAACCATGTGTTAATTGAAGTATTAGCTACAGAATCACAACTACTACAACCAGCAATAAAATTTGAATTAATATACCTAGAAGTAGTAAAGCGTTCAGTAGTCACTGCAGGCGACTCAAGGGTGTGTCAACCAGTAAACAACAAAACCACTGCATCCGGGTACCTTCCAATTTTCCAATTTAAAACTGAGAAAGTGGGACCTAGAAATACTAGTCTGTGAGGCTACAAGGAAGTCTTTATAGTTTTTTAACACGAAAAACAACGAGTCTGTAACAGAATATGACCCTGTTTCATTCTCCAAGGACACGAGGGAACACCACCTTCAGTAGACATAATATACAGGACGAGGTACTTCTGCCAGCATCAAATGTTTTTAAATCGGTACAGACATGAACCAATCTGCGCCACACGCCTCACCCCCTCACGGCGCCACGACCGCCTTTCCCTCAGCGCCACGGCGCCTTCGCCCCGCCCGCTCGGGCCGGCGAAGTCGCTCTCTAATTGGCTGTCTCCCAGAGCGTTCACCTCTGATTGGCTGTTTTGCTGAGCTGTCCCCTCTGACTGGCTGCCGCTGTTCCCGCCTCTCGCCCTTCCCTCAGGAGCGGAACGTCCCTAATCGGTGCGTTGGAGCAGGGTGGTTGTCAGGAGTTGGCGGATAGGAAAGCTTACGTGGTTTTCAAACCTGAAAATATTTTTAAAGCAGTAAATGCATAAGTAAAAGCAGCTAAGTGACATCTTCGGTTCCCGTGGTAGCAGCTTGCATGAGAAAAGAAGTTAAAAGGACGGGGCCGGGCTTTCAAAGGGATCGTGTCTGAAATGGCTGACCCTGCTGCCTGTTACCTAGGGAAGAAGAATAAAACGAGGCCACAACTTAATACCCAGAAATACTTCTATGTTCGGAAAAACCTGTGAAATGTCAGTGACTATAAGAAGCAGACAGCCGAGGGGGAAGAAAAGGCTTTTTTTTTTTTTCTTCTAGTGGCTGCCTAAATTGCTCTCTCAACCCTCAAGCTGCTCTCTGTTGAACAAATTATTATTTCTCAGAAGGCAGTTTAGTGTCAGATTTCCGCAGTGCCCACTCTGACTAATCCCTGGAATGACAAAAAATTCAGTACTTGTTTGAAAGCCCTATCTCCGCTCCCCTTCCTCACACTGTCCGGCTCTACGCACATCCTAGATCATAATTAGGCCAGACAGTTCTGCTTGCTGAAATGACGCCTTACTGTTGTTGGCACCACAAAGCCATTTTATTGTCTCTTCATGCCTTAACCTTTTACCATAGATGTGGATACCCACAGAGAACACATCAGAAGTGCAAAAACCCTTGACAATGCTTCAGCAGGTGTGTTCAGCCAGTTGCTATAATAGTTTGCAGAGTCTGGAAAAATGTGTCTCCTCCAAGAACTCATTGCAAGTTGAGTTCCAGCTGAGGGTCAGTTTCTCTGTGGAAAATAGAATTTACACTTTTTACTCTGGTCCCAGGAATTCCATCAGTAATTGTACATTCCAGTGAGCGAAGAAGTTCAATTAAAAGCATATGACAGGTGCTTTCTTTACTGATATGAACTAATTGTGGGGTCTTTTTATTTTTTTTAACTCTGAGGATGGGTTTAGCTCAGTCACAGGCATATTGCCAGTGTTTCCTAGACAGTTGTTCTTAAGAACAATGCAAATACCAGCAATTCGTTTTCTTGGTATTTATGTATTTATAATATATTTCTATTCTGCTCTCTGAGAATTAGGAGACAAATTGTTAGGCCAAGCAGGCACAATACAGAACCCACTAAGTTCCAATTAAAATATTTCTGAAGTGCTCCTCTCCAGTTGGAATATAGAGAAATGCATATTTTACCCATGCTTAGACAATCCCACCCCATCCCCAGGAGAAGGGGAAGCTGTTGGTGAAGGTTCAGGCCCCTGGCACAGCGGCGCCCGGCTGAAGAGGAAAGGCTCAGGCTGAAGGCTGAGGGGTATTTGCCTGGTGTAGAAACTATTTGTGCTTCCTCAGCTGCTATAGTGCCACTGCATGGCCTACAGCCTTCCTGGTGTTCAGACTCCATACTACATGCTTCCTGCAGGGCTTGCTCCCCTTCCTGGAATAAACACTGCAAGATGGTAGCTGGTGAGGCAGGGGACAGGGACTCTTGCTGCCCTGTGGCAGGGCACGTTGGTGCTTCCCCTTATTTCCCTTTAGGGTCAGGATCAGTATTCATGACTTCAGGAGGGGTGTGAAGCCCCAGCTATGCTCGTGGCCTCTGTACAAGTGTGAATTGCAGAGCAGATGCTCTGCTGACCTTAGTCACACTCTGAATGTTCTCCCCTCACTGCTGGATGCCTTGCCCTGTTCACCTCCTTCTACTGCATCAGCTCATGCCAGGACTCATCCTTCTGATCCCTCTCTATCTCCAGCTACTCCTCCTTGGCTCTCACCTCACAGCCCCACAACTTCAACTCTGCCTGCTCCTAGGATGGGTATGGGGGAAACCAATGCATTACCTGCTATGTCCTGGACACTATCTCACTTATGTCTTTCCAAGTCCTGCTCCTGCCGAACTTTTCATGTGGGCCGGTTTGCGGCAGAGCAACACCACCAGGTACTTGAGCAGTGCCCTCATGCATCCACCTTTGGATGGCTGGCCAGGGCTGGCAGTGCTACAATTGTACAGACACATACAGACTCCTTCATAGAAAGAGCAGAGCCCCTCACCATGTTGCACACCCTAAAATGAGCTCAAGGCATGACAGTTTGTCAGCAGTGGAAAAACTCAGACTGAATGGTTATTTTCCACTCTGGTAGCTCTTAAAAAGGCAGTTTTCCTGCAATGTCTGTGGCACATGTTCAGGCAGGGGCAACTGGCTCTTGACACATTCCCAAGGTGCGGGGAGGTTCTGCTTAGCCCACCTTGGTGGTTTCCTCTCACTAGAGTTACAACAGAGGCATCTTTGCCTGCTCTGGATGCCCAAACTCTTCACAGGCACAGGAGAGAGACAGGTGATGTCTAAGACAGGCTGGTGGAAGCTTTTCCTGGAATGGCCTGGTTCTCACTGTCCTGAGTGACGCCTGTGTCTTAAATACCTAAAGGAAGTGCTGAATGTCTCCCCTGTGTGAAGAATCTATCCCTGAGGCTTCCAGGCTGTGCTGGACGCCATAGGAAGGGGTCCCACTGCAGTGGAGTCTCATCATGTTGGAGCCCATCTGCTAAGATTGTTCCATGTCATGCCACAGCTCGCCTTCAGCAGTCACTCTTGGGTGTGAAATTCAGCCCATGTGGCCACCAGCTTCCCTCACTCCTCCAAGAAATTCTGCACTATCGACCTCCTCCAGCAAAGCTCCCTGGAGAGCATTGCAAGGGTAACAAAGAGGATGCCCTAAATCCCGTCTGCTGTAGGCTTTTTCTGCTTTTATCCATCAATGTCGCTAAACCCCACACAACACCAAGAGGCTGGTTTCATCCCGTGGTGCCTGACCAGCATCCTGTGTGGAGAGCTCTGCTTCCTTGAGAAGCAGCACAGGTATGCACATACATGGCAGCCTTTGTCTGTCACTTGTGTGCCAGAGGGTCTGTTGGATTGCAATTCCAAATGCAAGGTGGTGGGATGAAGGAGGCCCAGCACTCAACTCTTTCCCACACCACGTGCCACTGCTTAGACTCACAACACATATGAAAAACATGTCTGCCCCACCTCCCCTTTGGCCCCTCCAGCTCCTCTCACTTTCATGGAAAGCTGCTGCATCATGAATGGTCGCTGCTCCTCCAATAAGGGCTGCTGTGATTCTACTTGACTTGCTCTGCTGTTGCACTTCAGTGCTTCTGGATTTGGACACAGAGGAGTGACAGATGCTATTCAGGCCAGGGATCTCCAGTGGGCAAGACATGCCACATACCCAAACAGGAGAGCTGACCCAGGCAGACAACACAGCATGGGCTCACCTGCTCCAACAGCTGAGTCTGCTTGCTCAGCCTCAGTTTTGCAATCATCTCCTGGAATCAGCTCCATTCCTCCTCCATGTCCCTCTGCTCTGGGAAGATGCAGTAGCAAGATGATGTCAGTATGAGGTAGGATAACCCCGTCAATGTCCGAACCACATGCATGGAAAACTGCATGTGTTTGTGATCACCACCCTCTGCTCATTCCCGAGACACTTTTGTCAAGGGGAGACAACTTTGCCAGCCTCAGCTGGACTGACTTTCCTACTCGTTGACAGAGCTGAGTCTACACTGTGATTGTACTTGTCTAATGTCTCAGAGTCAATACCTGTAGGTCCCATTGGAATGAATCCCACTTTGATGAAATGTACCTTTAAACAGCAAGGCATCCTGCTCCTGAGATGCGGCTGTGTTGGCTCTGCAGCAGGAGCAGAACTGCCACCTGCTCCTTCTCCCATCACAGCCCTACCTCCTGCTACCCATCAGAACCCTCCACCACCTTCATCTGACTCCTACCCAAGAGGTCACATCAGGAAGAAAATGGTGCTTTCATGGCCATACCCAGCACTCCAGGGATGTTCTGACAGTGGGACTGGCCCCTTCTCCTCCTCTCTGATATGGTGTTGGTGAAAGTCAGACCCTGGTTTACCTGTGGGACTGTTCTCTGCACCCATCAGGACAACACTGGTGTGGCTCTGTGCCTATCTACCCCAAGGATGGACTGGGGAAGCATCCCAGCACTTCCACCCCAGCAAAAATAAACAGAGGTGTAGGCAGAGGAGGGCAATACAGGCCAAAGCATTCTGCCTGTGGGTGTGCATAAGGAGATCCAGGTCTTCCTGGTGTCACTTCTGGAGAAGCTCCAGAAACTGCCTATGCCCACTCCAGCTCTACTGTCTGTACCTGCCTAGCACCCAAAAACAGGTCCTTATTCTGCCCCAGGATCAGAATTCCTGCAGCAGCAGAAGACTGTAGACATCTCTGAACAGTAATACTTCTCTCTGCCCTGTCACCCTGGTGCTACTTAAGACAGACATGGCTCCTTCTCCTCCCCCTGGTTCACCTGTGATGCCCCACTCAGCAGGTGATGGGGCTCACCTGGCTCTCCAGCCATGCTACATGAGCCTGGATAAGGAACAGCCCTGCCCAAAAGCCTGATGCAGCCTGAAGATGTGCTCCACATGTAGCAGCCTGTAGGGGCACAGGGATCCTCTCAGGGAGGTGAAGCACTGGAGAGACCACCTCCTCCTTGCCCTGTGTGAGCAATCCATCCACAGCCCTTCCTCCTTCTGCCCAACTCCACTAGCTTGGGTCCTTTTCCCCAGGAGCAGCCCCTACTGCAGACAGAAGCTTGCTGAGCTCTATTCTTGGGGGACAGACTCTAGGAGACCATGAGTGTTTGAGAGACAGTGTGTGCCCTACCATCAGAGCAGGGCAAGGAGACTCAGCTGGATGGGAAATGGAGGCTTCCGAGACCAGGCAAGAGCTGGTCCTGCTGTCAAAGGCTCTAATTCCTCTCCAGTTATCTAGAAAACATCTCAGAGCACCTGATTAAACATCTGCCAGTAAGTAATGCCATGACACTTCAAGTGAAAACAAAGAACAAAGATTTTCTTTTAACTTGTGAATTGGCATAATGATAAAAGCAATAAAGCCTTATACTGACTTTCATTTCTGAAAAAAAGTAACTGGAAAATGTAATTAGTAAGTCTAGAAATGGACGAGAGAAAAATAAAAAACTTGATGAAACAGGGCACATAGATAATTTCTAGCTAGAGTGCATGGAAAATGAAGAAACATGGCCATATTCAGTCATTGTTTGTAGAAAAATGCACATCCACATATTGCAAATCCAGCAGTGGTTATGGAGAGGTTTTGTGAAAGGCTGCTGTGGACATAATTGAGCTCCACTAGGGGCTGTCGTTGTCACACATCTAGGTGAACAGTTTTCTCTTGCAAGAGAAAAGTGTAGGCAGAGAAATTCCACAGGGACTGAAAAGGAAGGGCTTCGGATCTCCAGGTGTCTCCTTTCAAGGGGTCTTTGTATAGCCCAAAGTCTGTCAGAAGGGAAAAATCTCATAAGGGGAATTTGCTTTAGTAATAGCCGCTGAAATAAAAGTACAGTGCTTTCATGGAATTTTGATTTATTTTCTTTGTTATTTTATTTGCTTGCTTTTGAGAGAAAATAAGATGTTTATGACAACTAAATGAATATGCTGACACAGAAATTTTGTGAATTTATTTTTGTTTAACAATTCCCAAATACTGCAAATTATCATTCCATCTTCCTAGAAAAAACATGTATGTATGGTATTGTGGTTGTTGGCATATAACACTAAATATTTGTGCATTGTTTTTGAAATCCTGTTCGTTGAGAAGGAAGTATCAGGTAATATTTTTACCTTTTTTTTCCTTTTTTTTTGTATGAAGAATACTTCTGTCACGTGTATCTCACTAAGCTCTGAAAGAAGTTCAAGTAAATGAGTAATACCATTGTAATATTAAGAATGCTTTTTGAAACACATTTACAAACCTTATCTTATACTAACCAGAGTAGGCATCGCAGTGAGTGACACTAGAAGGTGACTCTAGTCCTGGGCCATTTGTGTGGTGTAGGAAATCCATTTCAAAATGACCTTATGAAGATGTACTAGCCACAGTCAGCCCTGGAGACACAGAAAAACTTAAACGATGTGAGCAAGAAGTTTTTGTTCTGTGATACCTTTAAGATTAGAACTTTGTTGTTGTTCATTTTATAAATTGGTCTAAGACATTCTGTGGTGGGATAATGTGGTATTGCCACAGGTGTGCTAGCTGTAGAAATGTGGTGAAAGCATAAAACACTAGCTCAGAGATTATTTACCTTTTGGCTGAGACTTCGCATTTGAGCCTCTTTTCACTGAAAAGTACAAGGCAAAATAGCTATTTTTGTTTCAGTGTTTCTCAGTGAAGTCACTTACCTGTCTGAGACAACTGCAGCAATATTTGATGAATCAAAAAATTCCTGGGACAGTTAGTTATGATGACTTGAGTCTAAATCTGAACAGCAATAGCAAGTCCTTTCTGTTCTTCACAGGTAGGAAGCTTATAAAATTCTGGACCTTTCAGTGGTCGTGTGTTTTTAATAACCAGGGAGGCACATACATTGTTTGGTTCAAGGAGTTTAGTGTCAGGCTCCCTGCACAGTCAATATAGGTGCTTTGTATTCCACTTCCTGGAGGATTGCTGTGTATTTCATTGCTCAGACTGGGGAGGGATATTACTTTTCCCCTTAGCTACCAAGCCTATTTCTGAACTCAGATACATGCAAAGTGTAAAGTTGGATGGATTGCTCCCAGCAGTCCTGGGTTGCATTTCTGGCCTAGAAACACCATTCTGCAGTGAGCATCTGGCATTAAAAAGAGCTCAACATCCATGTCTTTCTTACTGTGTTGGGTTGCTATTATGCTGCCATTCCTGTCTATGCTGTCTTCAAAGCAGCTTCTGAAAAATTTGCCAGGTTATGGCAAAATATATAGTGTCTAATGGAAATATATAATGCAACTATATAATGCTTAAGGGCAACACCTCACATAGAGACACAAATCTGAAATACTGTCTTCCGTTAAATGCTGCAGCTCTCAGTCCTGATCTGTAGACTGCCTGCCCTCAATGCTTAATAACACAAGCCTTCACTGCATCTGTATCATTACTGGGAAACTCTATATGTCTAATATTTCCTCTACAAACTCAATAGTAGCTTGCTCCACTGTGATGTGTGAGTGGAGGATTCATGTCACAGGACTTTGTAATCCTTGCACCATAGAGTCACAGAATGG
>WAAG01082323.1:3147-36775 GCA_013390105.1 Tichodroma muraria
TTAATGTGAATAATAACAGGAATAATAAAAAAATCACTTTCTGCTTCCTATTCCTGTTATCAATAATGTGGGGAGAGTGGGAAAGGGTCTAATTTAGCTTTTTCAGTACAATATTTACACAAGTTCCCATGCAGGACCATTTCCTTGCACCCATTCATCCACCCACTTCTGGCAAAGCCCCACACCGTTCAAGGCTACACCAAAACTGGGGCAGGACCTGTTCTGGGCAACACTTCTAGCTAAACTTCTGTACTGATGGAGACAAAGGTTTTTTGGAGCATGTTTATCCACACAGCATAACCTGCTCAGTCTCTAGGAGAGCCATAGGAAATGAGTGGCCCTGCTTCTGTGCCAGGTACTGCTGGGAGAGCCCCAGGGGACATCTGAGTGTGCAGGAGAGGAGCTCTAGGAACAGGAACCCCTGGGAGTGCTTCATGCCTTGCAGTGTTGGTGCCTGCACAGTTGTAATCNAAACTGTATTTATAGATTTTACTTTACAAAGTATATAAACATCACAGTCAGCTAAACAGATTTTTTTGCTAAATGCAGAATAGATGTGAAAAAGACTTAATTGTCTTTTTTCTGATGTATCAACGTGAATATCTTTGCTGTAGTCTTGGAAATCTTGACCAATTCTAATGTACTTTCAAGCAAACAGGTTGATCAAAAATCATATTNACATTGCATCTACAAAGTATATAAACATCACAGTCAGCTAAACAGATTTTTTTGCTAAATGCAGAATAGATGTGAAAAAGACTTAATTGTCTTTTTTCTGATGTATCAACGTGAATATCTTTGCTGTAGTCTTGGAAATCTTGACCAATTCTAATGTACTTTCAAGCAAACAGGTTGATCAAAAATCATATTTCTGAGTAACATTGGATATATTTAGCTTCTAAAAATGTCATAGATTCGAGGGCATAGCTTCATACTGCATAGAGCAAAATGAACCAAACCTGACTCACTGCTAAATATAATGTACAAAAGCTCAGTCTTATCTGGCTGTCAAGACAGACATGTTCAGTTTACATATTTGAACCTTTGGCATTTGGCTGAGAAGTAATTGAGAGAAGGAAATATTTTAATGTCATATAATGCATGTAAAGTAAAATCTATAAATACAGTTTATCTTTTTATATAGACATAGAAATAAATGGTGAGTAGGAATAATAAATTAGCAATAAATCATTGAATTTGCAATGCCCTGTATTTCTCTTTTATTTGTCCTAGTAAATAAAACAAGTTAATCCTAGTTCCCTCCTTTCCAGAAGTAGTCCTGAAGTGTAAAACAAACTGATTTTTTCTCTAGAGAAAGTATTTTTTTCTGTTTGAAACTGCTAACTCTGTGTGAAATTCACTTATTGCTCTTTCCTTTCTAAGATTTGTGCCTTTGGGCCATGATAACAAACATTTTGTACGTAGATTGCTTTACTGAGCTACAGATTTGGACAACTGAACAACTAGCATTCTGGCGTTAAAAGAGGGCAGTTCTTTGTCATTTTATTCTGATATTTGAAATATATGGAGGAGTGTATGGAGCCATGGAGGAGTGTATGGAACCCTTGGACACCTCAGCTCCTCTCCTCAGCAACATTTACGGAGGGAGTTGCTTATGATTTCTCTACTAAGGAAACTGGTCAGTGACACAGAGATCTTAATTAAATAACAAAATACTTATAAAAATTGTGTGATATTCTGGCTTTTTAACTTTATGTCTTTTGTTGTGAATTAGCTTAAACTGCTCTCAGAGCAATCAGATTGATTGCTGCAGGTTTCATCTATCAAGACTGGTATAACACGGGGGGAGCACTGCTGTTAATTAAAGCTACATTACATTTTCCAGTATTATTTATATGTCTATTGGAGTAGTTTATAGATGAATAGAATAATCAATGTTTCTTTCTTATTGCATTTTATGCCTCCCTTAAAAAGAATTAATATGCAGGTTTTGTTTTCTTAACATGGGAGAAAAATGCATGTGACATTTAACCAGGATACCCTGAGGACGTGGAAAATAAGGCACACGACTGTTCCACCACATCAAAAGTATGGTAATGGGTAGCAGTCGATTATCTAGAAATATATCATTATTTCTTAAAGCTGGGAGCCACTGATCAGAAGACTTATCCCCTGTAAAAATACTAGCAGTGAGACATAAGGGCTACCTAAAACCACCAGTGTTTGTGTAATGCTCTAACATCATTGCTGCTTCACTTCAGTGTTGCTTCAAAGCAGGTTTGCTGCTTTTTACAGCATTCAGAGCTGCTGATGAACAAATTTCTAGAATAAATGGTGTCTTTGAAAATATATTAAATTCCTTGATATTAGATACTAGTCCTTAAATAGCAAAAATGCGCTGAAGTTAAGAAAAAAATCCAAGTACCCGCCTCTTAGTTCGTGCCACTTTGCAGTAGCTCCTGGTGAATTCTATTTTTGCTTCTGTTCCTTGTTTATGCCAGCCCAGTTCTACAATATTCAAATGCCTCACGAAAAGCAGTACAACTTTAACCCCTGAAATTGTGTTTTATCTGCGATGCAGATAGAGAAATGAGCCACGAACCTGGTGTTGCATTACAAGTGGGAGGGCAGATCCAAGAGAAGGCATGAGTGCTTCTGGTCCCCCCTCCTGGGGGTCCCCATTCTGTGGCTCAGCCTGCAGGTCCAGGCTACACCTCCAGCCTCTTCGTTTGTGCCCGTAGAAGTTATATGAGTTCACAGTGAGCACACTGGGAATAGCAGGTCTGTGCAATTAGTGTTAGACCTTAGTGGCATGAAATTAGGGGAGCTTTCATTTTAGAATATTGGGGTTTTAGCTGAGCATAGAGCTCACAAAGATAAAATTTCTCACAGGACTGAGAGGAAATTTTTGTCCGCTCTGTATGTTTTATTTCAGTGTTATATCACTGTTTCTTTTTTGGAGGCATTTTGTTAATGTCAGAGTTTCCAGTGAATTACATTTAAACCTAGCTGCTCCTTGGAGTTGTGAGCAAAAAACTGATGAAGCTTTTTGAATGATGTGTTATGAATAGATGACAACACGAACTGTCCTCATAAAGACTCAGATTTTAGGGTTTTGAGTTCATATCTGATGAACTTGTTCCAGTTCTTCTAGTGCAAATATTTTAATTCATTGACAGTCTTTTTAAAAAACTAATTTAGAGATTCAAAAAAATTTTTTTAGTAGCATTGTGGTATACTGTGGTAAAACTGAGTCACAGCTTTTTCGTGGTATATTTTAAGTGTTCAGAGAGATCAACCCCAGAAAGCAGTAAAGAAACAGCAGTGTGTGCAGCTGACAAAGCATCAGTGTGAATTCATATATTGCTGATTCATCATATGAATCAGCAATATATGAATTGTCTAAAAATGTTATTAAAGCTTACTGAGGTATTAACTGCATGAAACAAGGGAGAGAAAATGAACACCATGCTGGAAATCATGTCAGTCAGAGATTCCCTCATGAAATCCTTTTCATTGTTGGCTAAAATAAGTCAAATTATAGAATTTTTACCCATAGACACCAGCTCAATACATGGGCAGACACCGTACCTTGGCTTACAAGTGGTACAGTAATTTTTTAATTAGAATTGAATTGTAAATCAAAGCCCTGAGATGCAAAAACTAAAAAAAGCTTTAATTAAAAACTTATCTGTCATTCAATGTACAGTAATTGTACCCTTCATTGCAGTTGGTTGGAGGGTCAATACACAAAAATTTTATGAGTACAAGAAAATAAAAAAGAAGATAATTCAAATACTCCTTCAGCCGAAAATGCCTTTCAGGGTTGCACAAATTCTGTATGTGTATTTTCTCCACATGGGGTGAATTCAAAACGAAACATGAGGAGCTCTAATCAGATTTTGGGGGAACAGCATGACCTGCAGATTGTTCATCTTTGCTGCAGGCAAACTGACTTGGCTAATGCAGTTCCCTGGAAAACTCTGAGCTTTAGCCACCAAGATCCTTATGAGGTTCCTAAGGGAACCCTCTCTTTTGCAACTGCTGGGCTTTTATTAATAATAATAGCAACAATAACAATTATTGTTATTGTTATTGCAGTAGAAAACGACTCTGCAAATACATTCAATATATGACCTCTCCCAGGAGGAGTTTACAGTCTCAGAGAAATTGCTTAAAAGTGGAAAACGGAAGATACGGTTCTGCACAAACTGTGTGTAGAGTTTCTTCCAATCCTTTAGAATAAACAAATTACCTTTAACCTGCTTTAGTTTGTATTTTTCATCATGCAGCACAGAGTGTGATGAGTAGCAGACCTAAGGCCCTTCCTAGGGCAAGTGTTTCAGGAATATCGAGTTTTCTCTGGGATAGACTGGGAGTATCCTGGAGATGCCTTTGCTCTGGCTCATTGTAACCCTTCCTCCACGCTGCGGATGCATTGTCTGTACGTTGGTCAGAGGGAATTTTGTTCAGAACCAAAGGTGGAGGTGCCCTGGCAGCTGCAGCCCTCACTGTCCAGCCTGGGGTGGCACCTCTGGGTATTGGCTTTGCATGTGCTGCTGAGAGCTCTGCTCTGACAGCCGAAAATTGATTTTTCACAAACATCAATGGCAGTCCAACAGTTACATAAAATGGGAGCGAGAACACTCTGCGGAGCTGAAAGAACAATTCTGCTTGTAAGCATTTTAAAATACATGAAGAACTGTAGGATTGAGATGAATTTCCCGGAGTAAGTGTAACCTGTATATCCACTTAATTTTCTGTACTGATTTAAGCACTGGCACATTTTCAACCATTTCTACCTCGTTACAGGTGATGTTTTAATTTTCAGACTGAAGACACTTCAAAAGTCCTTTCCCAGGAACTATATTTTTTGTGACAATAAGGCTGTCATCCTACTGATAACATGAAATGAATTGGATAAAATGAAATGAGAAGGAAAACCTGCTGATTTTAAATGCATTGATAACTGCTATTTGGACAAAATCACCATTCTTAGCATTGTACAGTCTAGCATTACCACCAATTTCTGCATACTTTAAGAGATCCTGAGTTTGAGAGAAACTTTGAGTTTGAATGGAAGTGTAGAGTGGTGTAAGACATCTTGGAAGGAAATAGTAAGATAGAGAAGGAAAGAGAAGGTAACAGAAAAATGAAAGTAATTTTGACAGAAGAAAAAAGATCATCACTTCTTATTCTAAAAGGAGATTGCAGCTGATTAATGTATTAAAGAGCTGTTTTGCAGCATGGAGCTAGCATCATGCCTTTTTGGGTTAAACTTGGAATATTTAACTGCATCTTGGTGTGATTGCCAGCTACTGCACTTGAGTTCAAAGCTCGGTGAAACAAACAAATAGTCTCATCTTTATTTTAGTGTCACTATTTTGAGTGCATGTGAATATTTCCTCGTGTTCATGGAAACTCCTGGGGCTGACAGCACAGAGGAAATGCCTGTGCAAAATCCAGGGACAGAAGGAAATGGAGGAGGAGGAGGTGCACCTTTACTCACCATGTATTAGAGCTGATTGTTTTTTTAATAAATATGTCACAGCCTAGACAGGGCAGAAAGATATTCAAGTTAAAGATGGGATTGGCCATGAATTAAATTAAAATTGAACATTAATGTAAAGTTGTAATGACGCAAGATAACCTTCCTGCCTAAAAAGCATTTCTGTGAATGGAATGATATGCTTTTGGGCTGAGGGTCAACAGTTTGTGGGAAGGTTTCTGTGACATGGTGAATAGTATGGGATTCATCTCAAGGATTTGGGAATCATGTATCCATTCTGTCTTTGGAAAGTCACCTGCTCTATGTCGAAGACTGGAGATATATTTTACATTATCATATTATTTTTTTATTACTATCAGCTCCAGTGGCAGAAAGGTCTTATGTAACACTTAGAAACTTTCTCTTGTAGAAACCCAATTATTTGTAGCTCTCTGCAAGAGCTGAAATAAAGGTAAGGAAACATTACATACTGAGTCCTGTGAGAGCATTTTATAATCTCCTTGGCAAATGAAGCACTCATTTGGCTTTTTCAAATAATAGAAAAATTTCAAAAACTGAAGAGAAAAGCCTTCCCTCTGCCTTCTGGGATAGTTGCTTAGAGTAAATTAAAATCAGGACTATAAGCAGATGATGGTTGTAATTTAATTCTATGGAGATTATCACTTTTATGTATAATAAAACAATATATGAAAAATTGAAGCCATAATCCTTAGGTAGCTCTTTCATCTGTTCATTCAAACAGAAAATCTTTGCCTGTGAGTGAATTGCTGCTGAGTGCAGCAAATGAAATTTTTCCGTATTAGAAAGGTCTCACTAGAAACTCCAAAAGAAGGCAACAAAGTCACCAATGCAAACCTGGTACCTGGCAGTGGAAAAGGGAATGAAACAAAAAAAGCTCCAGAGATTTTCAGGAAAGGATGACCACAGTTCCAGGTGAAATGGATTGGACAAGGGTGGTGATGACTGCTTGTATCCCCCAGTCATTTCTTCAAATAAATTCCGAAACAGATTTTCTTGTCATCTAGAAGGCAAACACTTCAATTAAAGTAAGTTTTTGTGTAAGTGTAATACAAAGTGTCTTGGCAGATTTCTTCCAATTTTGTAGAAAGCATCTTAGTCAAAATTTTCACTAAAAATGAATATTCCGCTACAAAAAAATTGGGAAATTAAAAGGTTGTAGTTTATGAGCCTGTTTTAACTTCTCTATTTCTATTTTTGTCATTAACTTGTCATTTCAAGTTGCATTGCAAAATTGCTTTTGTATGAAGTTTTATTCTAAGAGGAAACACCAGGATTTTATCTTTTAGCTGCAGTCTTAGGTAGGAAACACAGCAATAGCAATTGAAAGACTTAATTTTGTCGTACACAGCAACCTCAGCACTAAAGCTGCAATTTTGACTTAGCCAGAGCTGAAAAATATGAACATTATTGGGAATGTCCGAGCTCTGAACATTGTTCTGGAATGAGAACAAGTGCAGCTCCTCTGGAGAATGTGGAAAGCAGCCTGCAGAAAGGCATGTCTGTACGTTACGCTGACCTGTCTGTTGTGAAAATAGGGAAGAAAGCAAATCATTCCCAATTCTGCAGACGTTCTGACAGCTAAAGTAGGCATTAACAATTTGCAACACATGGCATGGGGGATGAAAGTCTCTGAGCTTTACAGCTGAGAGTTTCCTGGCTGAAATGAAGTAGCAGTTGAAGGTAGCTCAGAGAAAAAAATTATTTTTAATCTACCATATAGGGACAAAATGCCTAACATTACCAAAAAACTGGAGAAAACATAATGTCACAACCCAGAAATAGTGCCTATCCTGGCTTCAGTTCTGAATGCTTCTGAGGGTTTGGGGCCTTTAAAAAGGGGATTTTTCTGACAAAGAAGGATCCAGTTTTAGTAGATACCTTTTTGCTAATTTAGAATAATCTCCTGTCATTTTCAATGAACTTGGTATGTAAAAATAATTTTGTTGGTAATATATTGATGCAGAACTAATAATTTTAGATTTCAAATTTAGATTTCAGACAAGAGCTCAAAAAGTCAGACAAAGGTTCTGCTTGACTTTCCTGTAAAGCCCTATTCAGCCTTGGCCATGCTGGTTGGGAACAGGGTGGGGAACAGCAGCAGGAAGTTTTGCACAGCCAAATCTCTGGGCAGCAAGAACTGTTGTTTGTTTCAAGGATTTATATTGAGCTCTTCTGATTTACACCAGAACTCCTTCAAACTGTTAAAAAGCTTTTGTTTTTCTTGCTTAGGCCTTCAGAGGGAGGGAAATCCATTTGTATGATTAAGTCT
This sequence comes from Tichodroma muraria, assembly GCA_013390105.1. NCBI lineage: Eukaryota > Metazoa > Chordata > Aves > Passeriformes > Sittidae > Tichodroma > Tichodroma muraria. Next base: position 10,908 of record WAAG01082323.1, read on the forward strand.
GAACTAGAATAAGTTTAGACAGAGAGTTAGCAGATAAAGGTTTCCAAAAGCTGCTGTTATAATTTAGATGCATTAAAGATGTGGTCAGGTATATTTGGAGAGATATCAAGTTTCTCTAGGAAGGAAGACAATCAAAACCACACAAAAGAATGCAATTGCTTAGAAAAATTGATCAGCTGGGAGGAAATACATATTTGATTTTTGAGTATTTTTCAGTAATTCTGTCCTGTAGCAGCAAAGGTAATTAAGCATGTTTAGTGACATTTTATGTTGAATTTGAAAATAATTTTTATTTTAATTTTGTAGACAGAAGCTAACATCTTCACCACTGTGAATCTCTGAAACTGCTTTCTTCACTATTTAAACTGCTTGCTTTTGATTTGACTTCAACTAAAAATTCCTAGAAGAGTACTCTCTCTGTTGACATAGCCATTGCTACGTGTTGAATATAATGGGGATGTAAACAATTTTATTATTTTTGTAGTTGTGTGTGATAATAGTAATAAATAGTAATAGTAATAGTAATAGTAATAGTAATAGTAATAGTAATAGTAATAGTAATAGTAATAGTAATAATATAGTAGACTGTGATGTGGAAATAAAGGACCTGGAGAGATACCTGATGATATGAAAGACTGTGTCATATCCAGACGACCTCCATTAGATTTGACCTTCCAGTTGGGTTTGATAAAGGTATTAAGGACTTACCTTCACCGTCTTTATACTGGCATTCATTCCCTTTTCACATACATTTAGGTTATGGAGTTCCAATTAAATTTTTTAAAAAATTTAAACATTGGGCTGGCACCAATGAAAAGCGTTACTTCTGTAGGGAAAACTTGTACCGATGGCTGTTTCTGGGGTCTCACTGCTATCAATGGCCTTCAACTGAGAGCAGTTTTGTGGCTGCCACTGCTGCTGTCGCAGCGTTTGCGTCATTTCAGTGTCCGCCAGGCTCCTTCTCTTCCCTTGACATTGTCCCTCTGTGGGAATCTGGGCTGGGAGAGCCGGGCCCGGGCCTTGCAGCCGCGGGGGGCACGGTTAATCAGGGGCCGGGCGTCCCCCGCGCCGCTCCCCGTTAGTGACATGGAAGTAATGCGTGCACAGGAGCTCGGCTGTGATCCTGCTCAGCCACTGGAGACAAATCGCGATAATTGGGTGGCCAGGCCGCGGCTGGCGCGAGGCGTGACGGCACGGACAAAGGGAACAGGAAATCGCCACGCGGCGTCATATGCTCCTTCTCAACCTTAATTCTGATTGCAGCTGTCAGCGTGGCATTGTGGCTCTTGAATGTGCCGTTTTATTCAGCTCAGTGTGGGGGAGATATTTTTTGAAACTGAAACAATGCTGGAAAATGATTGGCGTGAGGTTAACTTTAGGCAAGCTGCAGTTCCTGAGATCGTTGCATAAGAGACAGCAATATTAAATTACTGACAAGGGGATTTTTGAATTAGTTGAAATTTGTGTTTTTCATCCATGTCTTGTTCTAACACTGAAGTGAGTTAGAAGTGCTGGAGATACAGCTGAGAGGGTATCTTAAGCTGAGCTTAAGAGTTCCCGTAACTCTTTCCCCTAACTCTGTTTTTTTCTAGCTCTGTAACAAGTAGTCTGTTTTTCTTTCATCTGTTTACTCTTTTTTAGTGACATAGTTACATTTTTTACAGCATTAAAGATGATAGTGCATCTTCACTGGTTTGGAATGCATAAGGAAAAGATGTTAAGAGCGTCCTGCAGGAGGTAAAAAATACACTGAAGATAACAAGAGACATACCATTCTCTTGACCAGTGAGAACAGGCATCACAATGGTTTCGTATGCTCTTTTACTGAAAATATTGGGGTTTGTAGGCATGAAACTCTGTATTACTCAGGATTCAAAGAGATGAATTTCTTATCTGCATGTAGGTACCATGGATGAACTCTTCTTTCTTTAATTTGAAAAAAGCTCTTCATAATAATTAAATATATTTTTCTTCAAGGTTTACATTGTTTATTGTGTATTCTTTAGCCTTTAGTAGGGTTGGTATTGGTTTGGAGGTCGAGAGTGAAACTGTAGTCATTTTGGACTCATAGTTCATAAATTACTGGTCTTAAGGCTATGCAAATGATTTTACTATATATGTATTTTAGCTGAACTTTTTATGTTGCACATTCTCCTAAAATTGAAAGTTATCTAAGTTTTTTTCTCCTTCATGAGATTATAAAACAATCAGAAATGCATAGTGCTAGACAACAGAGAAGTAAATTTGAACATATATTCATACATATATATAAATAAATAGGTATGGCATATATCTTAACTTTGTTTTAAAAATCACTTTAATTACAGTACATCAAAGTAATCATAGGTGCATGATGACTCATTTTTGTGTTTTCACATAGAAACATGTTCTGAGCAGCCTCAGATTCAGATTTTTGATTCAAATAGTTCCCATTTGAATCCATCTTCTTACATGGCATCTTTGAAAAGGTGATATTTGCATTTGAAAAGGATGAATCAGAAGTAAAACCAGATTAGATAGAAACAGATATTCTTTCCTCTCCCAAGTGTCTGGAGTCATTTACTGTAGCCATTAACATCTAATATGGCTTCAGGTGAAGTGTTTCCTCAATATACTTGAGTAACATTTTTGTTTAAGGAAAGGAGAAAGAAGGATCACAAGTGGAATGTTAGAAAGCTTTTGTTGTTTGTTAAAGCCTTCATGCATACTTACATTGATTCAGATTTTTTATTAATATTTTCACTAACGAAAGAAAATGTTTGGGATGCAGTCCACTTAAATCTTGCCCAAATGGTGCTTCTATTTTCCTGCCTAAGTCTTATCTAAATCCAAGACAGCAGCATAGTTTTAATGCATTCTAGCCCTGTCTAAATGTATACTGAGCTTATTTAAGTATCTCCTCTCTAGGATGAGAATTTGATAAATATTAAAGTAATTTTTACTTCTGCATGCTCAGAATTGTTGTCAGAATGGAGAAATGTCCTATTTATGCTTCTTTTTTAATTCTAAAATTTAGTAAACAGATAAATAATTCTGCTTCAATACAGTGGAAAAATCTGAAAAGCCCAATAGATAAAGCACCCATCCAGGTAGTGAAGTGGCCAAGTTCTGAGTTCTGCTGAGGCTGAAGATGCTTTGTCTTCATCCTGAAGGTCTGCCTACACCAAAAAATCTCATGTTGACTCCAGATGGTGATGTGGTTTATAATTTCTATATAAAATAGGGGCTGAACCAGAAATCCTCCTTCCAAATTCTAGCAACTTCCCTTCCTGTTTCTAACCACCAGGTCCAACTGCCTGCATCTGATGCTAGAGAGTATTTTTCTTTAGATGGTTTCTTACAGGAGGATGTTATCAGAATAATCATATCTGGAACTTCTATCAATATTCATTGAGAGATTTGTGGTGTTTGGCTGCACAGGGCATGACAGCATAAATTCTCTTCAGTTGTGTGATATTTAGCTATTAGACGTTTACAGATAATTGTGTCAGCAAATTCAATGATCTGAAGTTTAACATGTAAAAATGTAGAAATCAGGTAACAATTATGTTTGGTATTATATCATTATTTCAAGTACAATTATCATGAGATTGGAAGTGCATATACTTAACAAGTAGTCACTGTAGTTTGCCTACATTGTTGCACTTCCCCTTGTTGAAAAGTTCTTTGTTGCAACACTTAAATATAACTTAAATTGACCTCCACGTGTATTATATTAAACTTGCACTACTAGCTCCTTAGTGTTCTAAACCTTAATGCTTCTTGGGGAAAACAGAGAGGGGGCAGTGTGCTGTGAGTGGGGAGGAAATGAAGCAGCCTTTCAACAGACACCAGCTAGTGGGATAATTTCCAGAGCTGTCCAAAATTACCCTTTTTTGTCTATTAAAACTGGTTTGCAACTAGCTAAGATTCTGCAAGGACCAAAGGCTTTTCAAATTTCCTCACATGATTTACAGTCTTCCTTCCATTGCAAGGAAGTTTCATCAGAAAAATTTCATTAACAGAATTTCATACAGAAGAATCTGTATTTCACTCTTGGGTCCCAACTGAGTGAGGCTTCTTTTTTCTTTTCTTTTTTTTTTTTAATGTTTATATAGAACACATTTTTGCTAAACTTCCAAGTTATTAAATAGTGATTTTTTTTAATTCTGTTTTTGTTTGCTTGTTTCATTGTTTATCAGGTTTTACCTGGCGAGATGATTACACACAGCATGTTATTGGTCAGGAACTCTCAACCATTCACAAAATCCACAGCAGACGCCCTGATGTATTTGCATCTGAAGGATCTGACACAGGAAGGTAAGTCTTCTGTAGTTTTTGCTTGGGTTTTGAAAAGGTTTGCATGTAAGAAATAGGTTGGCCCAGAAGCAGAATTTTAAAAATCACAAAAGCCACTATCTATATGATAAAGGTGTCCACCAGTGTTCAGGGGACAGAGTGAATTAAAACCCTGGACCTTGTTCTTCTGTTTATCATCAAGTTAAGGAAATACACTTTCTATTGTTAATTAAGGTGTCAGAATTTAAAACATCAGGACTTTCATTCAGTTTATGCACTGTCTAGTGTCAGTTCAGCCATTCCTACCTATGGCTGGCTTAAAAAGCCAAACTTACAGTAGCTCAATTACAGTAGATATTTTATTCTGGACTAAGCATTGAATGAAATTCTGAGTGAGTAATTATGTTTTCAAAGTCAAATTCTTCCAAAACATGCCTATAATTGATTTGAAGTCCATAGATTCCTATTGGTAGTTGCAAAATTTGTTCAGGAAGGAGAGATTCCTGCAAATTCCCATGACAGAAAATAACGTTGGGACATGGGTGAAAAGTATTGAGGCGTGACTTTGCAGTAACTGGTTGCAAGAGACACGTAGGTAATTCTGTAGAGTGATAGGGTTGTAGAACCTGCAATTATATCATCTTCATATACAGCTACACATATAAAGAGACTCTTTTACGTGGTCTGGTCTGTCTTACAGGCTTTTAAGTGCAACTCAATCACACAAAACCCAGAATGAAATTTCAGGAACAATTAAAAATGACAAATTTTGCTTTCTCTTACATGATTTTAAGAAATACGTTCTCCAAAGAAGTGAAATTGAAAGAAAGGACTCTTTGTTAAAAAAGCTTTCATAATAGTGGGATAAATTTGAGCTTCTAGCCTTGATGGATAAAATATTGAATGTTGGAATTCAGATCTTCATGTACCGCAGTATGTGGTTTACATATACTGCAGAACCATTTATTTTCTAGATTGCTTTTTTCTGGAAATAAAATTCTGTGTAATGGATACTTCCCAGTGTCTTCAACTGTGTTTGTCTCGCTTTGTTTTGATTTAATTCAGAGACTTTGACCCTGTATTTCACATGTTTGCCAATACAAAAGCATTTCTTAAAATCACAGCACCATTTCAGAAGTGCAGTAAGGTATAAACTTAACTTCTAAAGAAGATAGTGATCTAAATATTACCATAAAGGTGATAAAAACATGTGTTTGAATCCATAAACATGTTTTCATTGCTTAGATATACAAAATATCAGTATTGAATGGATTGCTCTCAGTAGATGGTATCAGAAATTATCTTCAATATCTTCTGGGTATCTTATTTTAAGAGAGTACCTAAAATTTTTATTCATGAGAGTAAGACAAAATAGGCCAGATTTCCATGAGATTAAGGGCATATTCTGCAGTGTTCCAGATCCAGTAGTTATACGAAAATAAAAAATATAAGAAGACATAAGAAATTATTTAAGGTTTAGATTGAAAACAAATGCTCACTTTTAGGAATTCCTGTTTTTAACAAGTTTGAGATGTTTTTCATTTTTAACTATAACTATGTGCTAGAAAATTCTGCAACATTTTGTATATTGATACTTCAGAAACATCCGAATTTCAAATGTGTTCACATAAAGCAGTTCCTATTGTGGATAGATTTTCTGCAGTCACCAAGCTGTGCTTCTGAAAGCATTATCTTATGTGCCAACAGTTTAAAGCATTAATTGATTTTTCTCGTTGTCCATTTGCATCGTGTTTTGTAGGTCAGAGAACAGTAGGAATTCTGGTGTCTTGTAGATTCTGATCAAGTGTGTTATATGTTCAGTGTGCTCAGTGTGCTTGCTAAAATCTTATCACATAATAATTAATTTAAAAAGCAACTTAGAGTAGGTATCTAATTATCAAAGAAACATTATGTCAGGAAGACCTTTTATTAAGGGTAACGTGTGTAATAAGACAATATGAAGTCATACTAATGAGTCATTAATTCCTACAGAGCTGGTGAGAGCAAGAAAATAGACTCAGACACTTGAAAGGTAAATTGACTTAGGCTAAATTAGTGCATATGAAATCTGATGAAACAGAAGACATGGATTTCATCTCAAAAAAAAATGCTGAAACTGGGAGTTTGATTTCAAGATGAAAGTTCTTTCTTTGTTGGCTAACTGGAGTGTACGTGGTATTTCCTGGGTCCTTATTAAATTTCAAAAAACCCTCTCTTGAAAGAGGGCTCAAGATAAAGGAAAAATGTCCATTCTGCACAGAGGGAATAAATGTCAGTTGTGTTCATTGGTGCAATTAGGCAAAACCACAAACGTTTCCAGCAAACTTCAATGTATGAAACGGGGTACAGTATTATTTCTATAATAAAACCATCATTAAGTCAGTAATAAGATACTCTCAGCATTTAAAAGGGAGAAATTTATTCTAAAATATGTGGTGTCTATTAATTTGGAAAATTCCAGAAATAGCAGAGGTGCAGTTATTTAGATATTTCCACAAAAAAAAGCTTCTGAAATGTTAGGTTTTGTAGGAAATACATAATTATTTCTGTAAATAAATAATTGTGTGTGGTACTGTCTTTATACTCTTAAGTTCATTGTATGCAAAGTCGTTTTCCAGAGCAAATTAAAACTGAAAATACTTCCAAATAAGTGCACAAAAAGAACTCATCTGACAGTCATTTCTCCTACTCACCAAGTGCTTTTATATATTTCTCTTTTATCCATTTTCCGGTACGACTTTGTCATATTTAAAAGAAATATTTTAATTTACTTGCAATAATTGGTCAGTTAATGCATTTTCATTCCTGAGTTAACAAGGTGATATAGTGGTGAATTACAAAAAATTTTAAAAATCTTTCAGGTGTATTCATAGTATCTTATTAAAGTTGTCATCAAATGAAACATAAAGCTTTGTAGTCCTTTGCATTTTAAGTGTTTAAATGTTTATAGCATAAAATATTACATCTAATTTGGAATGTAATTATGAGTGCAATTATTGTCTCCATATGAAAACCGAGAAATCTTAGATCCCAGGTTTTACTTCTACCACCAGTGACAGTGACTGTATATTGTAAATAATGGTTTGAAAAGCCGACCTAAATACTTTCCTTTGTCTGTGCATTCAGTTCCCGTTAGCTCCAGTGGAAATCCTTGGGGCAGAATTCAGCCTAGTTTTTTTTTTTTCATTTTCACTTCCTTTTAAAATTACTGAAGAAAGCAGAAGATAGGTGTTGGAATTAATCAATGAATGAAAGATGAGTGTTGGCAACTGGGATCCTTCCTATGAAGAGAGCCTGCATGGATTAGTTCATCTCTACTGAAGCAGAAAGCACAGTGCCCAGGTTTTTCTAAAACTGCAGAATAGTTTTGGTCTGGCTTTAAGCTGAAAGGAAGGTGGATAATGTTACCTGCATGTCCACGCTCCATCAGAAGGAAGAATTTAGAGCTCTGGAATAAGACAAAACCACAAACAGCATGAGAGGGAAGCAAGAGTGATGGTTAATTATATCAGGTTTGCTGTAGTGCTCTGTGCAGTAACCCTTCTTTTTCCTAGAGTTTGTGTCTCTGATGGGAACCTGCTGTTATACACTGGGGAGAAATGGAGAATTTTTCTGGTGTTTCAAAGTGAGCAAACCTGTGAGCTCTGTTGGTTGCAGTGCCACCACAGTAAATTAGATTATTAATTACATCTATTAGTATTAAATTAGTAGGGACACACATTTGGTACAACTGTGAACGTGGAAGGAAGTCTGTTAATTTTTGATTAAAGTAATATAATTAAACCCCAGCTTTGGAAAATTATATAATGGTGCTCTCTCAGGCTGTGCCTCTACATTAGTGCCAAGATGTGGGATGGTAGAATAAAATTTTATTTACAGTGGCACAGAGACGTTGAAAGTCAAATTCATTCACTGAGCTGTAAGGCTCTTCCACCTGGAATTCTTCTTCACTGGAGAGGTGTGTGGGCATGTGAGAAGGAAATGGTGACACCAAAAGGTGATTTCCCTCAAACAGCTTCACTCACAGGGAAGGAAGAGGGCTTGGAACTTTCTCTCTGTTTTCTTGCACAAGGAATGAAATAGTTACCGACGCTGACATTTAAATTATCATCACCATTTACGTGTTGTTGAGATGGATGAGGACAGCTGGTAATAATTCAGATTCATTGCACACGGCATTCCGAATCCCATATAAACACCTTCACACTGCCATCGTTTAATCACATTTCCAGCTTTTCTTTGCAAATGTCACCAAAATCTGTCTAAACCATCCAGGAAACACCACTCTTCTGTGAATCCCAGGCACATGAGAAGATAAGAAGAGATACTTGTTCTATCTCATTATTCCCTTTTCAAGCCTTCCACTGGAGTTTACTTGCTCCATTATTTCTGCATAACCACTAGACTTTCCTCTATTCTTTACATAGATGCGGGGCCGAATTGGTATTGAATCTTATCGTCATCCAGCAAGTTTTTAAATCTTAGAACCATCTCATATTTCTTTGGGGTACAATTTAATCATGTGCATTTTCTTTTTGCAAGCATTTTAAATTTTTTGAAAATGGCTTTGCATTCATGTGGCATTTTATTGGATTTACTCTAGAATCATTAACTGATTCATGAAATAAATTGTTAATAGTGGAAGATTTTTTGACTGCTTTTGCTGAAACATTGAATTTTCTGTACTTTTGTGGTTGCTAAGCTTTTGAGTGACTTTTCTGTTACGTATTGAACTACAGTGGCTTGCAGTGCCTTTTTAGTTGGCCATTTTATGTATTGGACAGGCTGGTAATTTTCTATTCCTTGCTTTTGCTGTGCAGGACTTTGGGACAAAATGAAGATAATGAAAGAAATTATGATGTGGAAAATGATGTGAACTTGGCCAAGTCTCTTCAGCAATACCTTAAATATCTCAGAATTCTCTCCCAGTCTGCATCTAAGAATTCGTATCCAATGAAGACAAGTTCAGACAAAGCTTCTGTCAAGGTAGTATTTTTAATGTGGTTCTTACATTCTGTGATTTTGGCTTTCTTTTTCCCCGAGTTCTCATTTTTGAAATTTCCCCTCTGTCTGAAGACCAGACATTGTTTTTTTACTGCCTCCTCCAACTGCTTATTGTAAGTGCACTAAGTTTTCTCAAAATTAATTACCTCCAGCATTGTAAATGCTTCAGCTCATCAAATCTGGAGCATTTTACCCTAGTTAGGGATGGATTGCATGTGATGAAGAAGGAAAAGTGGCATAAAGCTGGTAACATCTTGACTGGGTGATCTGAAACTCTGCATCTGAACTACTCCTCTCTAAAAAGCTGACTGAAGTACTGTGTGAATTCTTGCTGGTATTTATGCTGGTTAGGGTACAATTCATATAAACTTTAAGCAGATTTTAATAATGGGTCTGATAAGTTGTACCTCAACATTTCTTGCTTCTTGTTGATGCTAAGGAAAGCCTACAGTGACCAGTTAAGGTTCATATGTATACATTATAAATGTACAGATAGCTGGGAAGATAAATCATAACCATTAAACCTTGAGTATTGACTATGTCAAAAACTACAAACATGCCTCTTTGAGAACGAAAGCATTTTTTCCCCTTCCTAGAGAAAATCTATCTCAAAGACGCAACTTGATAAATTTATTAAAATTATTGGATGAAGGGGTTCCGTACAACAGGCCCTTATGGCTCTGCATCTTTTTCTCAAAAGATGTGCATTCTTTGATTTTAAAGAACTAGGCTGCTGTTACAGCAATCCTTTACAAGAAATTGTCTGTGCTATTTCAATGCATACAGTATAAATGCAAAATTTGTCAAAAAATATACTGGGGTTCTAGGAAAAGTATCAGGTAAAGAGACGATGGTATCAGAGCCAAACTGCTTTGGTTTAGTTCAGGGACTAACTCAGAGACACCGAACCAGTGTGGTACCTGCAACAACAACTCCTGGCACCAGCACCAGCTGTAGCAACCATTTAGTCATGGTTGTTATTCTTGTCAGAAGCACAACTTCCCGGTTTCTGACTGACTTATACACAGCACTTATGATTTATGGCACATGCCATGAGGTGCTCACCTGGGGCAAGAGGAGCTTTCAGGCAGTGGCAAGGCAGCTTTGAGGAGGGATCAGGGAGCACCTTGGTGGTGCTTTCCCTCCACTCTCTCCCTGTGGGCGCTGGCTGCAGTGAGGATGCTCTGTTTTGAATCACTGGCTTTCAACAAAAACTCGCTCAAGAAGTATTTCAGTGGGTCTGGTGTTGTCATGCAAATTCATAAATAATCCATATGGCTGAGACCTTCTGTGGGGAAGCCTGCTGTGATAACACCACCCACCAACCTTATCGAGTGTTGCCATGGAGATGGGTACTCTGAAGCCTGGAGGAGTGGGATATAGAGGAGAAAATCTGGAAATGAAGCACATATAGGAACAAACTGTACACTTTTATTTACTAAGGAGCATTTTGAGACAACAGACATTGAGTCAGATGTGTTACCTATAATTTAAAATCAAAAAAGAAGAAAAGGAGAATTATTTTTAAAAATAGTGATCAGCCATGAATTTTAAATGGTCCTGGAGATGTTTCCCTACCCTCTGCAAATAAAAATGTAACTGCTCTTCTTGAAAAAGCAAGTGGGATATGGTATTTTTATCTTGATTCATTGTTTTATTAGTGAAATAGCATTTAAACAAGAGAGAAACCATGATTTTTGATGCTCCAAGAAGCAGAAAAAAATCTCATAAAATTTGACTATTTGAAAAGTTAAATAAAACTATTTAACTCTTGAAAAGAGAAGGTGGAAAAGTAGCAGAATGAGCTACCTCTGATATGGTTGTACCACTTGAAATTGCAGATAGCTACCTTATGCACTTAAATTACAAGCTTCAACAAAATAGTGGTACCTTATTTTTGTACTTAATATATAGATAAATTACAAACCCACATTAAATAATCGTAGCAAGATCTGATCTTTTAAACTTTCTTGTCCTTTTCTGATTAAGATAAGTGCAAGACAGAGGTACCTTACCCTACTTAGAACTGCTGCTTTTGGGCTTTGCCCTTCTTAAAAATAATTTTCTTTCAAGTATATATTTACCTCTGTCACTTCATTTCTGCTGTTGGGGAGTAAGAGATGTAACACTGCTCTGGTTGCTTTGATACCTTACGTGCTGTGAAGTGTAGCTGAATCTTGCAGAAATTTAGTGCTTCTTGACAGACTTCCTGCATGGATTCAGGTTCCAAGCCTGACACCAGACGTCTCTGGCCAAATGTCATAAAGGAAGATAAAATATAAAGAGTTTTTAAAATATTCTTTATACTCTGAAAGTGTTATTTTGTATCTTAACATTAATATATTTTACAAACTTTCAGTCTCCAGTTGTCCTACTGTCTTCCACTTGTATTATCAGAATAAAACTACAGAGTTCAAAATTACTCAATAAGACATCACACATACAGTTATGCAGAAAAGTTGTAAAATAAAACATCACAAAACTTAAAGCAGATAACTCTTTTCCTATTTCCTTTGTTCAAACTGTGAGCTTGAGGTTGTTACAACAGTGACAGAAATAACACCAATAAATTTAAATCATGTGATTCACCAAAATTCCTAAGAAGTCTACCATTTACTGCAAGAGCTTCTTTGGGTGATTTTTGAAGCACTTGAAGTTCATCACTAACTTAGAATTATTTCTCAGTATTTAGGCAGTATCTACTGCAGGCTGTAATCTAGCCAGCTGATAATGACTCTGCCAGGGAATCAATAGCAGCAAATCAGAAGTTTGGTGGGTCTTTTTACCGAGTGTTACAGTTGTAAAGAACATCTCACTTCAGCTGAAAAGAGTTGTTCGGGAAATGGGCACTTGGTGGCATTTGTTACTTAAGCATTAGCTACTGGGATTTTGTGTTTGGTTTTCTTGGTCTTCCCCACAAACACACTTGGGCTGTATGCAAGTTTTACTATTCACAAAATGCTGAGTTATCAGTCTTTGTGATTCCTTTCTACCAAACCTGGATGGAGTATGGAAAATAACAAATAGCCAGGCACATATTTTAACGAGAATTGGTTTATCTTAGCTACAGAGGCAAGAAATGCAGAAGCTTGAAACCACGTGTGAATTGCCCTGCCCTTCTCCCCTCTCATATCAAAACACCCAAACCCCTGAAAAACCCACTGCACTGTTGACATTCCTACAGAAACTGAGGCTCAGGGTTTTGTTGGATTTGAAAGGCAGCATGGAGCTAGTATTGCTAAAGCTCAGAGGCTGCAAAGGAGAACTTGTTGGCTTTGCTGCTGGTCTGTATGCCTGTATTTGAATAATTGTGGGAGATTTCAATTTGTTGCTTTCATCTGACTGAGAAAATTTTTTAATCTTTACAGAAAGAGAACTTATTTGCAAGCTGACCCACATACACTTCCTGCTGCTTAGGCTGTAGGAATAAGGAAGTTGCCACCACACTTGTGCTGTGGCTGTGTTTCTCATTGCAGGAATCTCTGTTCTGTAGTTTGGGTTTTGTCGCTTGAAGATTCATGGAATTGCTTTTTCTCCTTCCCCCTGACTTGGCCTCTGAGGGCTTCAGGTAGGGTTGGTCCTATCTGCTGCTGAGGTCTTTGTCAGGCCAATGGGCCATTCCTCGTAGGTAGGATGGGGGGAAAGAGAAAAATGTGACAGATAGATTAGGGAATTTCATGAATTTTATTTTGTTACTATTTCTTTGTGGTTTAGTTACATGCATTTTCATGATATATTTCTTGTGTAGATATTGTGATCACAGAAATCTCCACATCTTAAATATTATGAATTTTAAAGCAAAGATTTCTGGGAAAAAAAAATCTCAGAATCTTTACATCAAAGAAGGGGCTAATAAAATTAAAGGTCTTTTCAGAACCATAAGGGGGAAAAGAAACAGGTAAAGTGACTGGTTAGTGCCAGAGAGTTATGGCTCAGCAGTGCAGTGATGCTGAGAGGGGAGAAGTTGCAAGTAAAAATCATATAAATTATATAAAATAAAAATTCATATATTTGCTAGCCTAAAAAATCGATTGTTTGAATCTTTGTAATTGATCACCGAAAGAACTAAGATGTGCAATTATTTAAAAGGACTATTATTTATTTTAGAAAATCTGAGTGCATGAATGCTCAAAGATGTACTCTGAGCTTATCTGCAAATAATAATTACTGTGATTAACTAGTAAGAAATTACTTAGTCATTGAACATTTTAACCTGGAACTTTAATTCAAAAAAGCAGCACCCTTATTTATATAGCACTGATTTAAATACAGGAATGAATGAATTTTGATGAATGAAGTTCATCAGAATTTTGACAAAAAATCAAAAAACGTCCTGTAGTGTATACATTTGAACTCTATTTATATAAAGGCAAAATTTAATATTTCATATATAGGGGATTATGTATAAAAAATGTAATTCAGCTGTGCTTGAGCACTTTCATAAAAATATTTCTGAAATAATTGATAAAGGAATATCTCCTTGAAGCTACAGAATTGCCTCTCTATTGACATACTGGCATATTAGCATATTGCAATGGTATCTGAACATTTCCCAAGCATTGGTGTATTCATTTACCTAAAGCAATTACAAAATAGGGAAGAGCTAATGCCCCTACTTCACAGGCAGATTAGACAGATTTTTGGAGGTCGTGCAATAATTTTTTGTTAAAGCATAGACTAAAAGTTAAGCCACAGATCCCAGAAAAGTATTTCATCTTTTCGATCATTCTTGTCTTCATGGCTCTTTATAGGAAAATAGAAATATTAAATCTTCCTAAAAAAACCCAGCAAACACACATGCACAAAAACCCCCAAACTAACCAACAAAAACCCTCACAAAATCCAAAACCAAACCAAAGAAACCTCATAACCCAACAAACAAACCCCCATAAGCACTGGAGCAGAAATTATTTGACCGTATAAAGATGTCTTGTTGCACATCAGCCTAAACTCATTCCATGATCAGTGGAGGGAAAAAGGGAGTTTTCAAGTTATGATCTATCTGTTTTAATTTAAATATATAAAATGAGACACTGTAATTTCCATCCTCTTGGCCATTCTGCAGGAATTTGGTGTAAATTGCAATTTTTTTCTGGAAGGACTGGTACCCACACATTTAAATCTCTAATAGAATCATAGCTAAAAAACCTAGTAAAAATGCAGTCATGTTGTTTGTGGCATAGGTACACAATATGGTGATCTAATGTGACTTGTGATTTATTTTTTTAACTAATAATTTAGCAAGGGAGCATTCTAGTGCTAATATCATGTTCAAGTCTTAAATCCAACCCGTATTTTTGCCTACAACCCATCAGTTTATGCAGGATATAATGACAGAGTTTCAACATCTAACATAGAAACTATCATTTCCCTTATCACACAGGTGTCTTGTAAGGATTAATTATTTTTTCAATTATTAGAAGATACAAGTGCCATAGAAATGTTATTATAAATGATCTGTGTCAAGTCTGGAGTCTTATTTAAAAGGGCAGTTAATTAATTTCTAGTAATTCCCAGATGAAACATAGATTGATATTTTTAAAATCTCAAATACTGACTGAATAATAAGATTTAGTTTTTTTTCAGATCTTTCCCTTCAAAATCAACTATTTCTTGTCCAAATACCATGTGTTTGGAGTTTGTTTCTGTAATTTTTCCTGCAAGTTTGCTGTTTGTCTTGCAAATATTTACTGCCTGTACTTCAGTACACTGCAATCAGTAAGTAGAAGATGATGGAGCTGATACAAATTTTAAAGTGCATTCCATTTTTATTTTTCCATTATACTTATCAAATGAGAGGGTAGAGCTCACAGAAATTTAAACTTACTTTATCTGCCTCTGTGTGAGCATGTTGGTGTAGATATTTCAGGGCAGTGGAACAACCATTTATTTATTTCTAATGGGGGAAAAGACCACAAGCAGCTGTCCAGAAATGGACGGTTGCTTTCAAAGGGGTTGTAATGCATGTTGTGGACATCAATTCTGCAGATCTCTATTCACTTGCATTTCTTAGGATAAAAGTATTTTCTAGATTCATGTGTTGGAGTTATAAATATATTGAATTGGTGTGAATGTGCTCAACTTTTGGCAGATGAAGATCATCATGTTTCTATGAAAATCATCTTTAGATAATGAAATAGCTCAATATACCAGCATATGCCTACAGAAAATGTGTTTAAACATCATTCACTGAAACCTTGACTTACAGGCATATGAGCAAAATGTTCTCAGGCAAGGGAAGCTGATGCACCCTGGTAGATCTGTCAGCACTGATCACCAGGCTGCACTGTTTCTACTATCTCTGCAGGTTGGCTGTCACTCTGGTTCCTGACGGTGGTGTCAGGGAGCTCCTGAATGCAGTGGCCTGGCAGGGGTAAAGATGCCCCATGCCTTGTGCCCCCATGTCCAGGCAGTGGCCAAGCGGAGCAGGTACTTCCAGGAGGCACCACAGGACACAATGTACAGAACGGAGCTTCCCTCCCGGGAGAACCGTTAGAAATTGAGTTTGTTGAGAAGACAGGACAGACACAAGACATGGTCAGAGAGGTGTGTTGGTCAGCCTGCTTACATGCTACCGTGCCAGACTATTCCTTTTTCCTAGACATCCCATAGTGTGCCTTGGACAATAGCAATATGGCACCCAGAGGGAGTTGCATCTCTTAAGGAGTCCCACACACCTACAGACATTAACCCTTTTCAGTCTGCAAGGTGATCCAGAGAGCTTTTCCCATCAACCATCTGCTGGGTGGCACTCCTGGACATGATGGCTGATGGCTCACTGTGGTGGCCCTGGATGGAGCCAGGGCAGGGGCCCCTTGCCATCGATCAGGTTATTGGGGGTCATACTGGGAGATGTCTCAGAAGGAAAGAATAAAAAACGCAGTTAGTTATGAAAACTAGCCAGTGAGTTACATCAACTGAGAAGAAAAATTATCCATGTAGGAGAGTCAGTTGTAGATAGTTGAAGGGTAGGCAAGTGGAGACGATCATTCCAAAAAAGATCAAGAATTGCTGGGAACATCTGAGACTTAAAAGTGATTTCATTAAATAGTAACTTATACATGAAAGAAGCCAGTGTATTGTCCTTTATTTTTTTTTGTTTTTCTCCCTTTTTTTTTTTTTTTTTAGTTTTTTTTTTGCTTAAGAGTGGAAGAAAAATCTCTGAAATCAGCTCAAATTACAGCAGTAGATAATTATTGAATACTGCAGAGTCAGAGCCTGGACAGTCCTGTTGCACTGTGGTTTCACAATAAGGATTAGGAAATAAAGTCATTAATAGTTTCGATCAAAGCAGACTCTGAAGGTTCCTTTTGCTTGATCAAGTTTTTGACACTCCAAAATACAGGATGTTAATTAACAATCTCTGCCACCTTCTCTGATGCAGTTCTTAAATGGTTTTAAAGCTACTGTATTTTTCAGAAATAAAATAGAGGATAGTTACAGAAAATTATTAATAAAATAATAGGTCAGGTGAGATGACTAATTAGGTTAAGCAGGTTAAGGCCTGTTGCCTTAAACCTGTGAATCTGTGGAAAGGCTGATGCTGTCCCATCACTGCAGGAAGCACTGGTTTGGCCTTTTTTCCAGTTTCTGGATTCTGAATTAATTTTCCAAATTCCTGGGATTTGTGCATGGTATAATAGCATTATAGTTAATGGAAATGTCATCAGCAACTGGTAGAAAAGGCCTTTGCTTCATTATTACTCAGACAATTGAAAACTTTCATTGGCTGTAGTTATCATTTTCAGATAAAGCTAACACTGAATTTGGTGCAGAGTATGTAAGGTCATCTCTACAGCACACAGAGCTTGTCAAGGGAGTTCCTCCCTTTCCGCTTGAACCTGGCTGGAAGCCTGCTGAGATATCCTGACAGGACAGCACTGTGGGCACAGCAGCTCACCAGCTGGAAGAATTAAGACTTTGTTGTCATAGGACTTGCTACTTATTTGTGACGCTCTGAGGACAGAGCTGTGCTGCTTGCTCAGCCCCATCCCAGGGACTTTCATGCTGTCATCCACTCCATGGCACCCATTTGGCCCTCGGGTTTCATTGTTGGGTGGATTTCTATCAATTTAAAGGTAAATAGAGCAGTACAAATCCACAGTCTATCCTTTGATTCAGCAATCAGGCAGTGCCATTTCTGCTTTCATTTTGGGGGTTCACAAGAGTACAGGTATCTCCCATGTAGTGAGTTTGCATGAGGCAAGTCTGTGTGAGTCATGGAGCATCTAGACTGTGTCTGGTACAAAAAGCTAAACTTTCACTCCTCACAGTGAGTTAAGGTATGAGGTAATTTCATTTCTGGTAGTCTTTTGGAAAATGTTATTTTATCCCACCATGTGTAAAGATGAGCCTTCCAGTGTTTGTTGTGGTTTTGTCCTCTAATTTCAGAGACCATAATGTCAATATCTCAAATAGGCACAGTAAATTAAGAGTTGCAGATGAAGTCATGCTTCAGCCAAATTTAGGTGGTAGCAAACATGGGTTAATATTTGCAAATGCATCAAACAGAAAAACATAAATGAAATTGAGAGCAGAAGATTTCTTCTTTATGCATTTCTAAGGTATTTTTGTTAGCTCTATATGCCTTCAAGATTTAGCAAAAGTATGTGCAAGAAAGGAAGTATTTTGTCATAAATTTGATTCCATTCTTTCTGCACTTGAGCAAAACATTGAAATCAATCTAGCCTTTAGTGGATAAATTGAACAGCATTGTGTTTTATGTATCTAATCCTACACCCCTCTTTTAATTTGTATTTTTTTTAAATAAAACATGTAGTCCATAGACTTTTGCATAGCGTGTCTGCAGAGTGTAATTTAATGTGCCCTTCTGTCAACTTTCATGCAGAACATACCTAAACCATACAAGACATTGCCCTAACAATTCTGTCTTCAGAAGGGTTAGTGTGTGTGGATTTTTTGTAATGTGTGAATTATTGAGACAGCTTATTTAAAAGGTGGTGAAGGAGAGGGAAATCCTGTGCAGATGGAGAAATAAGATTTTTTTTAAAACTGAGGGTTTTAGCGATTTGGAATACTTTTCAAAGGTTTTGTATCAGTGACGTGAGATAATTGAACAGTATTTTACCTATTAAAAAATTAAATGTTCCTGATAGTAACAGGGGCTTGTATTTCAACCCTACTCAGAATAAACCATCTATATGGTAAGTAGTGCATTCTTTATTTTTGCAAATTTCACCTAATGTTTGTTTGGGGTAGGGCTTTTTGTTCTATTACTGGCAGTACTTCATATGAGTCCTGTGTAATCAATCCAGAAATGTATTTTCTTTCAAAAATTTCCAGCTCTGTGTTTCCCTCTGCTTCTACATAATGTTGGAAGATTTTCCAAAGGCACCAGTATGGGAATTTACATTCTTTTCACTAACCATGGACTATTCCATTTAACTTTGACATTAATCAAACTAGCAATGTCCATGTTCAGGAGTGGGTTTTGCAAAACCCACTTCAAATAAGATAATCAGAGTGCTCTGCAATTGCTATTAATAACTTGAGATGTAAATTATCTCTGGATTCTAAATTACATATTATTGATATTTTTGTCATGTATTTTTTCTGTAAAAATTAGATGTTTTTTCTCATACCACTTAGGTAAACCCATAGTTTGGGATTGTATTTATCTGTGCTGCAATTTTACTTGGATTTCATCTTGCATATGTCAGGTGGCACACGTACTTCTGGTGTTTTGTTTGAGATGGGGGCAGCAAGGAAGGGGATTTTCTTCTGCAAGTGGAGGATTGCCATACAGCTGTGAGACCCCTTTAATTAAATTCAGAGTAAACTATATCAGAAGGGCTGCTATCTCAGTGAAGACAGCTGAGCTGTCAGTGCTCTGCTTTAATTAGAACTTTTAATATTTCTTCCCTTACTGCCCAAAGTGTGACCTGTCAAGCTGCTGAGAGGCTGCCCTGTCCTGACAGAGGTGCAGCTCTGAGCCCAGGACTGGCACACACTTATATCCAGTTTGTGTATGATCACTTGGTGGGTTGGTGGTCTTTTCTTTGTTGATGTGCTCATTGTCTGCAAGAACAGAAAATCACTGATCTGTTAATGCTAAAGGGTATTTGGACTTATTAAATAGCTCATCAAAAGCCATGCCACATCCCCTAACCCTGATCTTTCACATGGTTTGAGAGTCTCCAGCAGTTTCTTCCCCTGTGACACTTACTAGTAAAGCTTAAGAGGTAAAAGAGAGAGCTTTGGATCTATGGGACATAGATTCAAATTAGGGTGCAGTTACCAAGCTGGATTGAGCGATTTCTTCTCTTTCCATGGCTGAATGGGGAATGTCCTCTTCCCCCTGTTGCGTTTCTCCCTTTCCCAGCTCCCTGTTCTTCCTTCCCTTGAGCCCAGGAGATCCTCTGGAAGGCTGCAAGGCAGAGAGAACAGGAGTGGGGAAGGCAGATGGCATCTTATGTGAATTCTCAGTGAACTGCTCAGGGTGTCCTGAGCTGCTTTGTGTCATCCTCTGCAGTTCCTCCTCACTCTGGAGTGAATATCATTAGAGAGTTAATTACCCCAGGCAAAGACCCATTCAAATAGGGAGATAAATGCATCTGACTGTAAGTTTTTCACATTTAGACTTTTCTATTAAGCATGTAAACAGCGTTCAGCTTGCATTTTGACAACGGGCTTCCCCCTTGGAGCTGATCAGAGCAATGCCTACCCTGCAGCTGGAGCACTGAACCAGAGCTGCACTGCTGCTGTTTGATACAGTTCCCAGGGGACACTGAAATATTTCATACACAAAGCTTCTTGATCTCTAGCTCTGTATTTTTTGACGCTGCTTCACTGCAGCTCGATTTCTTGGTTTTCACAAAGCACATTTCTATGTTAAAGACCAACTGCAGAAATCCAAAGCCTTGCTTTGGTAGATCATGAAACAAAATGGCCAAAGTGCCTTTTGTCTCTGAAATAAAATTGCCTATACCACAATTCTATTTAAATCATGATATGAAACCATGGAATAGAGCCCCTCAATCATTTCTTAAGGGGAAGAAAATCCTCTTGGAAAGAAATGGATGTGAATATGTAAAATCCACTGTCTGTCATTAGAAGAAATAAAATTGTTCAGATGGAGAGCAAAATTATTTCCCAGAAATTAAGATCTAGATAAAATCTAAAAGTAATTCTTCATCTCTTGAGGAGTTTATCAATATTACTTATTTTGTTTTTACAAAATACATTACCAAATACATAAATAATGATTTTCCTGTCTGAATCCTTCTAATTGCTCTCCTCTGGAGTGTATAGTCTCTTCAATCCCTCTGTATTTTGCAACTCTGTCGTAAATCGTTGTGTCATCAGTGCACAGGGACACCAGTGATCCACTATAATTTATAGCAGTGAGAGCTGAAATAGTCCCTGTCCTAAGGTTGCCACATTGTGATGTAGTTGGTGTGACAGTTCAACCAAGAAAGCGCAGCTGAGAAGCAGGACCCATCCTGCAACACACATACAGTATGGGATGTAACTTCAGCAAGGAGTCCTGAGGGAATTCTAAACAAATAATCTAATTGAAATGATTCTGGATATAAGTAAACGTCTCAGTTCAAAGTTGTACTTAGAAAGAACTGAAGGAAAATGATTTTTGAAATAATTTAGGAGGATGGAATTGGTTTGCTAAAAAAATGGAAAGGCCTGCCTTCTGGTTGTGATCATAGCAAAAATGCCTCTAGGATTAAATCATAGTAAAAAGAATGTCCATCTGGTCTGTCCATGAAAATAGAAACTGAAAATAGAAAAGTGTACCACAAGCCCACCTTTCCACTTCTTATACACCAGCACTTTTTCAGTAAAAATGTGGTTTGAGCTTGATTGACATTTTTAACGTTGTTTAATTTGCTGTGGTGTTTTTCCTGAAAATAATAATTTAATTAAAAAACAATTTAAATGTTGTTTATACTTTTTATTTTCATAGTATCAGATGATATATTTATTAGAGATTTAATTTAGTGGGAAAATATTTCATTTAAAATAGAACAAAGTATTTAATGTCTGCAAAAAAATTGCTTTACTTACTAGATATTCCTTTAAAAATGACATTTTTAATTTGACATGCTAGTTTTTGGTAAGTAAGCTGAAAAATAGTTATTCTCACAGGTTAAGTAAAAACTAAAGGGAAAGTGGATTTATTAAATTTCCTTTGTCTGACTGAATTCAAATAGTGCACACATAGTTAACAGTGAGTTGTGTTATTCTCTCTCTAATCTCTTTCTCTTGCTTTTTAATAATTTGATAAACTAGATTTTTGCACATAAGTAGCAGTGCTTCTTTGAAGCACACCTAACAGTTTGAGGCTTGCAGTCAACATTTGCACTGCAGGTTCCAATTATTGTTTTCCTGGTTGGTGAAGCACTAAGGGATCTGCCTCAGATCCCGGCACAGCGATAATCACAGAGAGATTCTGACCCCTTTCCCTTTGTCCACCTTCTGCTGTCTCTAGAGCTACATCTACAATGACCCTATGAGGTACTACACGAGGCAGAACCCCAAAGAGCCATCACCTGCTTTGGCCCGTGCATCCAAATCCCACCAGGAATTCCCTGAGAGCCCCCGTGGCGGGACCCTCGGCCAGCGCCAGCCGGACAAGCTCTCGCCGGAGTCGGGAGCGGGGCTGGAGCAGAGGAGCCTGATGGCCGCGCTGCACTCCTACATCACCCAGAACCTGTCTGCACAGAGCAGCGAGAAAAGCCCTCACAGCAGGACTAAAGGGTCTCAGGTTTATGCTGAGAGATTGTACTCGACGCAGGTCAGTCCTTTCGATGGAACTTTTGACAAAGGAAAGGCAGAAGGTTTCAGACCGAGGAAGCTGCTCCAGCCGAGGCCCGCGCCTGGAGTGCTGAGGCCAACCCCTGAGATGCTGAGTCATAAATCTCCTTCCCAGGATCATCCAAAGGACCCTCTGAGCATTGTGGATGGTAAAGCCGATATTTACTTATTTTTGCTTACCTGCAGTTTCCCTCATGGTTACTTAACATTTTTAAGAAAAAGAAAATAAAATTAGACATTTGATATATCTCCTAGTATTGGCGTATTTATATCTGCCATAACACAGTAATAATGTTCACCATTCCAGCTACTCTTTCCCTGCAAACATCTACCCACGTTCTTCAGCCCACCTTCCATATGCGTACAGAAATATATGGCACTTAGTAAGACATAGCGTTTATGTAATTTATTATATTTTCAAAGCATTTTACAAACAACACATAATTATGGGTACATCTTTGCTATCAAATCTGTTTTTATGCAGTCATCCCACACTATATATATAGATAATACAGAAATGCCTGGTTCTGTTCCACATCTCTTTATTTAACTAGAAATTCAAGAACCATGGGTAAAATTCAAAAGTGAAGCACAGAAATTAACAGTGAGATGAATTCTGGTGCAGAACTCAGAGAAGGGAGGAGTCTGTCCATTCCATGGATAGCTGGACAAGAAGGTTAGGTTGCATCTCGTTTTGTCTGGACATTCTGTAACAAAGAACTCATTTCCTGCATTTTCATCTTTTTTTTTTTGATAATGCCGTTTAACAATGATTGGATCCCAGTTTCTTCTGTACCTGATAGTTAAACAAATATTTAAATGAAATTGGAAGGTAACATCCCCATGCTGTGATACACTTGAAGCACTGCTTTGTAAGATGAGTCTTGGGGATCACGTAGGCTTTATAACTAATTCATTTTGTTTCTTTAAACTAATCTAACTATTGATGTTACTCCAGTGGTTCAGAATGCCTGAAAAATGAAAGAGTTGATCCCCAGCCATTGTCAAGTATTTGTATCTGTTTTCTTCAGTCTCCACTATCCCAATGGATTTTGGTGATATGTAAGAGGGTTCCTGAATCCCTCTTTATCATCCATAAAGTGTAATGTTCTTTAATTTGTTTTGTTGGTTTTTTTTTAAATAACCCCAAAACCAGAACACACACAAATACTCAGAAATATCAGAGTTTCAGCAGAGGGAAGATAATGCTTGCAGTCTAAAGGATGCTCAGAAGTGAAAGCATTCTTGGTATGGTGCCCAGAGATAATAGGTTTCAAGGAATGAACTATAATGTAAAATCAAATCCAGGTGGCACTGTAAGTCTCTTGCACAGGTTAGACAATTTTGTTGCTAGACTCAAAACAAACTAGGCACATGCTGGTTTCATTATCCTCCAGCTGTTCCACTTCACCTTTCCTGGTAGGAGCCAACTGGGAAAAAAATGCTTAACACTTACAGGGAATAACATGTTTCACAATTCATTGGGTTGTACTACTTTGACTTCTCATACATAATATGCCCTGTAGGAACTTCTGCCATTGCATTTGCTTTTAAATGTTGCATGGACAAGGCATTATGAATAGTTTGAGTAGGAAATAATGTGGTTTCCTTTGTATTTTTGAGCCACCTAATAGTCTCCAAGAAAGTGGTGAGGACAGACCCCAGCATATTCATTGCTTAAAATGCTGTCCATTGGAATGAAAGTGGTTTAAGTTCAGATATCCCAGGCTGACCACACAACCTCTTTCTGCTTTTAACCTTTCTCCAATCTCTCTTGTGCTTATGGATTACTGTAGGCTTGTGGGTTGTTTTTCTCTTGCACTCTGTGAACTGCAGAACTGAAAAAAATCTGGAAGGCATGGGGTGATCAGTTCTCTGATCCGTCTGATAGAGGGTTAGACGAAGGCACTGGACTGGGAGAACAATCCAGAAGGTACTGAGCAGATTAGTACTGAGAATTGCTGCAAAACAGCAGCAGGTAAATTCACTAACAAGGCACCCTGAGGGAGAAATACAAAAGAAGGAAATGTGGAGTTATTTTTTCTATCAGATTTGGAAGTTGTTACCTCTAGGAGTAGCATGATGTGCGTGGGTACTGCCTTTGTAGTCACTGTGCAACACTGGAGTTGTTAATCTCTCCTCTGCACCAGCCGTATTTAGAATTTGGCTCAGTTTGATGTGGTTTGTTCTAGTCTACTGATTTTTTGTGTGTTAAATATTACAGAATATGTCTCTGTGTTCCTTTGTAAAGGTCACAGAATTAGTAAGTAATTCAGATGTCTTAAAAAAAATAGCAAACTTCCATGTTTATGGAACAATAATATTTTTTTATACGTCCTCTTTCTGGCAAAGCTGGGCTCACCATCCCATATGGTGCTCAGCTGCTGGGGCAGCCAACGTGTGGTCAGTAGGGTGATGGAGTTGAAGAAGACAGACCTCACTGTGGAATTCCTAACAAAGTCACTGCTCCCATACCATGTGTTTCTCAGGCAAGCTGGCTTTGGCTCTTGTGCCAGCAGAGTATGAGGCATCACCTATATGCTGTACAATAAAAAGCTGTTTTCCCTGGAAAAGGTGCTGTAGTTACCTACTAGGGAATTCTACTTGTGGAGCTTATATTAAAAACTGCATCTTCTAGGACATATACGCTGTTACTGCCATTATGGTTCCAGGGTAACTATAAAAGGCAGTTTGCATTCATCAGTTGGAAAGCTGGAGCTAAGGGAGAAATCTGGTTTGCAGTACAAGCCCTGTGAAACATGACTGAGCATTTCTGAGTCTACTTAGAAGGGAGTCTGTGGGAGACTATAAAAGCTGTGCACAGGTAAATGCATGTTCAAGTACATGTGCTGCTTAAGTGCTGTGCCATTGCAGTATCCATCTGCTTTTTGGTCTTTCTCCAGCAATATTTTCTGATTTTAATAAATTCATCATATTACCCAAAGGTGCTTGTAAACAGATGCAATGATATTTATCTGTTTATCAGTGTTATCCGGTAATTTACAAATTATTGCAAACATGGACAAGTGCCATAACAAGTTGTGTAAATATCCATATTTGCCTTGGACAAGGATTAAAATCGTATCAGTAGCAATGTGAATAAATGCTCTTTATGAAGACCTGCATTTCACCAGGCTGTTACAGACACTTTGGTGACTCTTCCTCGTAGGGTACTAAAAACATCATGTTCCTCATACTTACTGGCTTTGGTTATTGCCTTTGGTCCTTGACATTTTAAATCACATTGTTGTTCACTAAAAGTAGATATAATGCCAAAGTTTTATTAATGTCGATGCAGTATTTAGGAGTCTGCTGGTGACCTGTGCCCAGGTGGCAATGACCAGGGCAGGAATGCCAGTATTAGAGGAGCAGGAGTCTCCTCTATATAATATTGAGGTTTTAATGAACCGGAAGAACCTGCAGTGAGCCTGTCAGTATTACCTGGAATAGAGCCTGTGGCCATTCTTCTTTTGTGTTATTCCCTGTTCCCCCCATTCCCATTTGTCTGAGATGAAGACTGCTTTTTTTTTTGTTGACAATGGGTGTTAAAGATTATTCTGAAGAAGGACTGGAGAGATAAGACTGGGCTAAGAATATAGGTAAAGAGAAAAAGTCAGTTTGGAAAGAATGGAATGGAAATGTCAAGGCTACATTGCCTGCATGTTTTTAAGTAGCTTAGTAGTTGGTCTTGACAGCTGGCTGTGAATCAAATGAAATAAACAAAAATCTAGTTGTATTACATTAATATAATTCTTTTAATCATATATGTCCTGAAAAATCATTCTCTTTTAAGATTT
>WAAG01082353.1:686-18355 GCA_013390105.1 Tichodroma muraria
TTTTTTATTTTGTAAGAAGTATTTTGATTCTTACCAATACCAAATTTTTAAAATATATAGCAGTTATTGCACTGAAAGTATGAGCTTATCCTTTCTTCTCTCCTAGAAACCTACTAACATTGCTGCTGCTTGAACACACTGCTTTTGCTAAAAGTAATTCCAATTAAATTTTAAAATTGTAACAATATAGATAAATTTATAATGAATTTTACTTTTCAGATAAGTTGAAAGCTTGACATACAGAAGTAAATGGCCGAACCCCAAGGAGTGATTGGAAACTGTTCCAGCAGCTCATAAGCACAGTCTTAACCGAGGCTTAACTATCTAGAAACCAAAGCCACACAGTGATACTCATACCACAGTTGTAACTGCTTTTGATCCCAGTGTTGTAAACTAAAATGTTAGTGGAAGTACAGTTCAAAAATGGTAAAAAACAGAAAAAGTGTTCTCCTACCATCATTCAATAAGAGGCAGTAAATAGAAGTGTGCTAAACCACAGAAAGTCTAAATGCTAGAATAAATTCCCAGACATACACACACAAAAAAGTTAACAAAATACCTGCAGGCAAAGGCATAAATAAGCCATGGCCCAGGATTTAAACACGTGCAAGTGTATGAACCCACCCTTTCTTAGACTGAGCAGTGGCTTACTCAGTCTTTGTGTGAATGTAACACTAAACAAGAAAAGTTGTCATTATTTTGTGGAGTCAATGCCACAATATATTTATATATGCCATTTACATATGTGCTCTCAGACTGGAGCTGGATTACTCCTGCAGGTCAGCGTGGAGGCAGAGCTATTGCCTTGCCTTCAATCCCCTGTATAAATCTAAATCTGTTGCTTGAAGCCTCAGAATCTGCAGCTGGTCATTGCCCAATGTAACAAGTTATTTCCTCGATGTGTTGCATCCAAGGATGTTCAGCACTGCTGAATGCAATCACATGTGAAAAGGTTAACAAGCGAAAGACATATATTTCATCTTACCAGCATTCGTGGACAGCAATGAGATTCATTCCAGTGCCGGTAATTCTTAAATCAAGACCTCTGATAGCAGATATGAATGCAGACTAAGGGAAGGCAGAGGAGATTCTCCCTCTAAAGCACAGCTGATCTCACAAGTTAAGAAGCAGTAGAGAGCAGCCTGGGGAAGACCATGCAATTTTTATCCAGTGCAGGCTTTGCTTCCTCATAAAGTAGCTGCTTTCAGCCCCCACAAATTAGAAATGCAGAGTCAGCAACACCAGGAGAACACATTGCCTAATTGTAAGTTCCTCCTTATCAGAAAGCATTTTGAAATGTCTAGAGGTAAAATTCCTGATACTGTGTGAGTCTGTTGCCAAGGAAATTCCATGTACTGATTGCATGCAATTAGAAATGTAAGAGATTTCTCCCAGTAAGCAGAGTTCACAGTGGCCATATTCACATACTCATCCCAGTGTAATTCCCAAATGGCTTTGTGAGGGTCTGAAGAAGCAAGGAAGTAAATAAACTCATTCTCTGTCAGATTTACAGTTGTTTCTTCAAGAAGGACTGCCTTGATTGCTGTCTGTCTCTGTCATTCCCAGGCGAGTTCACACAGAAATCCTTAAAAGATGTCAAGAGCAGAGAGAGCTAGAGCAGTGACATATATTGGCTCTCAAATTGTTGGAAGATATCTTGATTTTATTTCATCTGGCACCAGTAGTCACTTTTCTGTTCAGCATGGAGAAACACAGCACAATATGTCATCTCAAGGGAAAGGTGAAAAGAAATCATATTATCTTAGGGCATCAGGTGCTCATTATAGCCAGCAATTAGAAAATCTCAGGTGTTACAATGCTTATTCAGGCCTTCTGA
Organism: Tichodroma muraria; assembly: GCA_013390105.1. Taxonomy (NCBI): domain Eukaryota; kingdom Metazoa; phylum Chordata; class Aves; order Passeriformes; family Sittidae; genus Tichodroma; species Tichodroma muraria. The sequence goes on from WAAG01082353.1 coordinate 2,524, forward strand.
TTGTTACATAGGAAATACAGCGAATATCAGGTATTCATCACAATGTAAGATTCATGTTTCTCAATTGAGCTCAATTTAAAAACAAAAACAAACAAAAAACTCAAAACAAACAAAAACCACAAACAAACAGAAAAAAGGCAACAACAAAATAAAACCATCTACACCAAAAATCAACTCTTCCCCTATCACCTGGCACATCCATGTTTCCTAACAAAGTAACAAAACAACAAAGAACAAAGTACTTACCCAAGCATTTATATTTGGCTTTAGAAAGGTGTTAATTCGGTGGATTTAATTGTAAGTGTTCTTAATGTGTTGCTTGCAATCCCTACCCAACAAGTTTGCAAGAAGTTTTTCACCATTTTAAGTAGACTTTGAGCCTTAGAAGTCACTTGCCATGTTTACAAAAATGGACTAATGCTTTGTATATTGTATATTTTAGATAGGTTTTGAGCACAATAAATCCCTGTAACTCAGGGCTTTAGTTACAGTTTTGACATTCAAATGTCTATGGAACAATTTTAGGTAGTTGCTTCGGAAGGGATACACCTATTGCAGCACAGGTATATATCTTTTGTTGGTTTTGTTGATAAAATCTAGCCTAAGAGCAAAAAAGACCCAGCTGAAGCTTATGGAAATATTCCTTCTGTCTTCTGTGGTCACTTTGTTAGCTCTGTGTGCTTTTACTGTTTGTTGATTACCTAGTGGTCAATGATACTGGTCAAAACTACTGGTATTTTAGTCTCATTCGTCAGAATTAAGACACACAGTCCTTCTCCCATTTAGTGTTATGGTCCAGAATGCTCCAGGAAAAAAGAATGAATTATCATCCTACCTTTAGGGATACATAGCTTAGTAGGACAAGACAGAAAAGCCTGCATTGGCAATATTTCAGCTGTGCTTGCATGGTGGATGAAGAAAGTCCTTTCATTTTTGGGTATGTTCATGAAGGACAGAAAAAACAATGAAATCTTTGGCATTATAAATAAAAACCTTCATCAAGTAAAACCTTCAGCAAGTGTTCTACATATGCCCAGGCGGGTATGTGGATTTATTTTAAAACTAGATAAAGTGATTTTTTCATTATTCTATTTAAGGTCAGAATAAATTTCTTTTTCATTGTTTTTAAACAACTGAAAAACATTTTCATTTATCTCTTTACTGCACTGACTTCCTCTCAGACCATGATGGAATAAGTGAAAATAATTACCTCTTAGTCCTTCAGTTCCTGCTCAGTAAGCTCAAGAAGCTTAGACAACCCAAGCAGGATCCCATTTTTCATCTAGAAACTCACACATCCAGAGAATTGTTAGCCTCTGTCTCTCTCTTTATTTTATTTTTTTTTACGTTCTCATGGGGTTTGGAGAACAAATGGCTTTTCTCAGAATATTACACCAGCAGCCCTATATTGTTTGTCTTAATCACCTAAGAAGTTTATCTCTGCCTCAGTTGCTAAAGTAATCACTGATTATTTTCCTGAGTGAAGCGAAGGGGATCACATCCTACAATATCGTCATACCCCTTTCCTTTGGCTGCTGTGTAGAGATTGTGTTGGCTCTCTGGTGTAGGTGGGCAAAGTTCCAGCTGATTTTGGAGTGAGCAGGTTTTCATCCAAGGACGTAGAGTGAAATGCACATCCAGATGTCAGGCACTGTGGGCATTCATTACTCTGCAGTTTGAAATAACGCTTTCTGTACTTTGCACTCTGTAAACAGTCTGGTCAAAGGCAACTTTGGCCCTAGGGCCCTGTACCCACTTACTCATGTCTCTCTAGACCTCACTTCTCCTGGTCTTGTTCCTATTTTATATATGTTTTCAGTTTTGCAGTCTGGATTGCATTGCATCTTTTCTATCAGGTCCAGTGTCTGGACAGAAAGCTGATCCGGTACTGGTGAAGGAAGGATTTGACTCCTCTTTCTGTAAAGCACTAAGGCTTTGATGTAAAATTAAATTCTGCTCAATGGTATTCTGGGGTAGCAGATAAAACAATTTGTTCCTGGGATATCTACAGTATAGAAGAATCTGAAGAAAAAAAAAGTGAGCATTTCAAAGATAGAAAAAAGTATAACATTTTAACAGAAATTGTTCTTGTACTATGTCATGAACAGCCTCATTAGTTTTTCTTTGATAATTAGCTGTAACTCTTTAAAAATTATTACCTGTATTGAAGCACATACTTTTGAAAGAGAATGAGCATGAATACTTATTGTTAGTGAATTAATTCAGAAAAGCCTTGATTAAGCAATATACACCTAATTTCACATAAAAATGCTGATTTTTTTCCCTGAAGATTAACTGTGAATTCCATTAATATGAAGAAAGTTATGTCTGGATATCAATTAGAGCTTTGAGAAAGTATACTCATGTGCTGCTTTAGAGACTGTCTGAGTCACGTATGCAGAGGATCCAAAAAGAGTGGAGTGAATGGCTACAGGCTGTCTTTGTTTAGGTGGGGCCTATGCAAAAACTCGGACTGTCTGTGATCCTGAGTTAGCTCTGGATTTTCCCCTGGTTTTGGCAGGTCACTTTGTGCATGACTGCTGGAGCACAGAAGGAGCAGCAGCTGAAAATCTCCTGCCAAAGGCAACTGCACCAACAGCTTGATTTTTCTCAGGTCTTGCCCATTTTGTGGTCACTTGTAGCCCAGATGCTGCAGAATTAGTACACTCCCTCTGTGTGGCCAGCACACGTTCCTCCAAAGCCTCAGGGAGTCAGTGAACATGGCAGCATGGGAGGCTGAGCACGGGCTAGCTCCAAAAGCAGGAAGGCACGTGGCCAGCTGCATGCAGGAGGTTCTGTGACTCTGTGCAGCACCGTCGCTGCTGGAGCCTCCACCACTGCCATTAACACTCAGCCACTGCCATCACCCCCGAGACAGCAGCCGGGCAATCTGTGGTGCACTACAGAATCCTTGGACATGTCCCATATGGCACATCCCTCGCTGGCTGTCCCTTACTCTCCCTGCACCCTGGCCCCGACTTGGCTGTGTCATTGGGTGCCCTTTGCGAGGCTTTCCCACAACCAACATGTCCATGAGAAGTGAAGCTAAGTAAGGATGCTCATGGGGTTATTGTCTTTGAGTCTCTTACCCAGGTAATATAACACACACAAGCACTTCTTTCAAAGCAATCCTTGGCTGCCTAATGAATCAGGATATTCAATTTTATCATAAAAATAAAATAATATAAAATTGGGAAAAGGAAGTGATATAGAAGTGTGTAAGACAGATTTGCAATTAATTCTCTTTTTTCTTCCCTGGAATTCAAACATACCTCTTAGAACAAATGGACTGGGACAGTAATACATCTTTGATTTTAATATAATTTTGAAAGAATCACACATCTCTAAAAGATTAGGGAAATATAACTTTTATTTTAATGCAAGTAGTATTTTACTAGACCCTGGCAGGGTATTAGAGAAATTATCATTTTCTCGTTAGTCTAACTGCCAGCCAGCTCTTCTTACTTTCCTTTTCTTCACAATGGAGGGTGTCTCAGATAAAACGCTACTTAATCAAATTAATTAAGAGTGAGTAGATTTTTAAAGAATGAGTTTCAGAAGAAACCAGGCCAGAAATTTAGCATGTTCAACACTTCAGATGCTTTCTCAAGTTCCAGGCTTCAGTGGTATTTAATTGTTTTCTTGCGTCAAGTCCTAATAGTTTGGCTTTCAGATTAAAGCAGGGAAAATTTTTATTAGACAAAAAGGTGCCATCAAATGGATTTATGAAAATATGGACGTGTGCTGAACTTCTTGTCAAAATAATTACCTTCAAGAAATTCAGCGCTGTCAGTGCATTAATTTTGTAATTTAAATGTTTTGACAATTCAAGCTGAAACAATCATTTGTTTGAGAATTCCTTTATGCTATACAGTTGTGAAGTGTGAAATCATACACATCTGACTTCTTTTCTAATCAATTGTTCAAAATAACTGAGTTTTGTGCCAAAGTGAAATAATTATTTTTTGAGATGTCGGAACTGCTGATGAATGCAAAAAAGGAGGGAACTGGAATAAAAGCAGTTTGTGTACAGAACTCAAAATTTGTGGGCTACAAATAGAAAATCATTCATGGATAGTCTATTATAATTTTGCTTATTCAGTTGTCATATGCAGTTGTGTTAACTGCTGTGAATGCAGAGTAACTATACAGTTTATTTCAGCATGTATATTGAAAACAATACTTACTACTTCAACTAGGGTATATTCACCTGCATCCTGTTCTAGAAAGAACTATCTAGTTGTTAGTTAGAACTATCTTCTTGTTAGATTAATCACTTGCGATTAATCCCTGATTATTGTTGAATGATCACTGTAAAAGCTCCCACAGGCTCTGTACAAATCGGGATTGTGTGATATCATGGCCTGGTCCAGTTCTGCTGGCTGCTGGGTCTCAGTTTGTTACAATGGGATCCCACTGCATTTTCCAGCACGTTACAAAAGACTGGAGTAGAAACTAGACCTAGGCCATTCAGAAACCCTCTCCAGAGACAGACCCTTCTTTCCCTCCTTTTCCTCAGTAAAAACTTCTCTTAGTGATAGGCTTCTGGTAATGGTCTACCCCAAAGCTTTCAGCCCAAAGCTTAAAAAGGCACAGCAGCACTTAGGCCTCACAACAGACAGTAACTGAACACAAACTGAGTTCCAGGCTGGAGGAGATGCCTTCTTGTAGGGCATCTCAAATGTGAGCTTCTTGGTGTCAATCTCCAAGGATAGTTAACCATCCTGGTTTGGTGACACCACACTGTTGAAGAGACATAACAGCACTGCTCAGTTTTAACACTGCTGCAGAAAAACTTCAGGCTAGACACAGACACACAGGTCTCAGACTGCCTCTGTCAGATATCACTGGTCTGCCATACCAGAATCTTGCTTATCCACTTGCTTGTTTGAACAGCCACCCATCTTTGTCCCCGAGGTATGTTTTGAGGGACAGCATAGTAACAGACATATGTAGATAGTACATAGTCTCATATGTCAACAACATAGATAGTAAAGTACAGGGACAAAGGTAGGCCATATGTCCTCCTCTCTCCTCAAGGGTAGAACAACTCTGTAGACCTCTGGTAAACATCATGAGGCTTACAGCGTTTCCCCTCAGACTGATCTCACCTCCCATGTTCAAGTCCTCCATGGAGACTCAGGGTCTCACCTCTCACTTTCAAGTCCTTTAAGGAGAGAAAGTTCCATTGGCACTTAGAGTGATTTGATTCTAGAAAGAAAGACAACTTTCTCAGATGAAGAAGCACATCTGTTTGAAATGGTTCCTAACCTTTTTTTGGCAAAGAGGACAGCTGGGGAAAACCTTGTCTGCTCTATGGTGGGACATTGAGGTGAAGGGATGGGGAACAAGGCATTAAGGGGAAGAGTCATATATCCACAGTTACCTTTTCCCAAGCTGACTTCCTGAAGTGAAAGACACCAAATTTAAAGAGAATAGAGCTTTATTTTCTTTGCTCTTTAACAGATCTTTGATTCAGAGGGTATAGTGTGAAAACGTGTGATTCTCTTCTGAAAGGACAGCTATGGCATATGTGATATTCATGAAAAACACTAGAATCTTGCAACAGCCTCTGAAAGCTCATCTATCTCCATTTACCAATTTTCTCCCTTCTTCTCCCCCATACAGTGTCATCAATTGCCAAGTGTCTAAGGGAAGGTGCCAAGTAGGTTGAAATAAATATTTCCATAGAGAAAGAAGTCGTGTTTTTAAAGCATTACAAGAGATCGCTTTATTCTTTTCTTTTTCCTTAAGTAATATCAATTCAGAAATGAACATGAAGCAGAATTAGCTGAGATAAATGTGATACAGCCAAAAAAGAAATTTTAACAAAAAATTCAACAGAAGGGTTTCTGCAGCTAGCCATACAGAAATGATGAAAGTCATGTAACCAAGAGCAACATACTGCAGATTTTTGTTCTAATTGTTAAAAAATGTTCCCTCTCGCTCTTGGAACTTCTAGTCCAAGATTCAGCCTGGAGCAAATTTTTACAGTAAAGTTATAAACCCATGAAAACAGAGGTTTATAATGGAAACACTGGCACAATTCTAACTAAAGTGTTGTGCCATGGGGTGCCTCTGTAATAAAAAAAGAGTCTCTGAGCTTGTATGCCAGCCAGAAAAGCTAGCAACACCCCCCAAAAAATTGACAGAAGTAGACAAGACATCAGCAGTACCATTTGAGATAAAGCAAGCACACGAAGCCCTACACAGTAAAGGATTACAAACAAACAATTTGTCACAGCTTTGAATAAATACAGAATAGGAACCACGCTTTGAGAAAATGATGGGTTATTAAGGTATGGAATTTAATATCGTTGTCAATCTATAAAACTTTTACAACCTAGTCCTATTTGCACAGAGATTACATCCCCAAAGCTCAGTGCCAAAGACACATGTTAATAAGCTCACAACTTTTAATTAAGCAATATGTATAAGTAGATTCCCATTAAGCTGTGATTTGTGGGCTAGTTCATTACAGTGGGTTCCAGCCACCAGACACATATTCAATACAAATCAAGCAGCCTGCATATTATACAGCTTAATGTGAGCCTACTTGGGATATTTCATCACCAGTTCAGATTGGTGGTTCAGAGGACTATATTTTTTTCTAAGACTGGGGGCAGCGACCAGAACCTTATAATGACCCCATGTTGTTTTCTTAATGAAACTATCCATCTGAATTGTTTAGTTGCAACTGGTAATTATTCATACAGTTAATCATAGTTCTGTTATATACAACATGTATATGACATTCAGCCAGAACACATTTGCTCTCATTTAAATTAAATGTGTAAAATAAGGTGCAAAAGAAGAAAATATGGATACTAAGGAGTGCAACAATAAAAATAATTCACACATTTTACTCCAAAGAGAGTGATGACATTTTCCAAGTCTTGGAATAACTCTCTTTTGAGTTCCTGAATTATGTTAAAATTTCTGTACCCATTTTGTGGCACAGGGTGTCAAGTGGAATTTTTCAATCACCTTTACTCATGACAGTGTGCCATGCCATTTCACATTTTTCTTGCTTAGATGGATTTCCCATTGATTACACCAGCAGTGAGGATTGTACAGATATTTGATGCAACAGCCATAAAAATAAGATGGATATTCCGCAATATTTAACACTTTTAACACTTATTTTTTGCAGGAGCTATAAGTTCATGGATCATTGGATCATCATCTAGGAGAAATTACTGCAGTCAGATTTCTGGAAAATAATACTTCATCATAGCATTTTCTTTTGGTATTCCTTCCATAACAATAAGTGAATGAATTAACTTTGCTACACATTTACAGTTATCAAGAGTGACAATTGTTTTTAACAGCCCTTTGAGTAAGAGTTCTACTGTACTTCACTGTAAGGAAATATGCATTTTATTTACCAAGTGACCTTTTCTCTGTAACCTCTCTTTAGCCCCCATAAGTCATAAACAAAATATTTAAGGTTGATTTTTTTTATTATTTCTATTTTCTGGTTTGCTACTGAAATATTCTCTGAACAACCAATCTTAGATAACATAATTATACTACCAAGAGCTTTCCAGTATTTATTTGGAAGGCAGAATTTGCCATTGAGCCCCAGGTTCATCTTATTCAGTATCTTTCTAACACCAAAAGCTTAGCCATGAGGTTTTTATGAAACCAGGGAGGGAATGAGACCCAGTAGAGGAGACTCCAGGCTGAAAGAGAAAGGATTGAGCTCCTGAGAAGGAGGTGTGAACTACAAATCAAGAAGACAAGGAGAGGAGAAAGATCATAATTAGCCATAGCCCTAAATGTAACAAGAAGAATTTTTCAATCAATATGGTAAGCTGCTTGTAGCCAATTAAAAGACTATAAAGTAGGGACAATGCCATATGTAGATTAGGCTAGTCTCATAAAAAGAGCCTTGAAGCAGTGTTGCACAGTTCATGAATTGATTTTGCTCGAAGGCCGAAGAAAAAGGAGCTGCAATATCCTAGTCCTATAGTATCAAAAGTGATACCTCAGAAAAGTCCATTCAGTGCCAAATGAGTCAGAGGAGTTTTACACATCCCTTTTATACCAAAGTTTTGCCTCACCTAACCATCTTTACTTGGATCATGCTGGTGCAAAACTATAATGAAGAGGATTTGGGGTTTTTTTTATGATTACATTATTTCTAAATAAACTAGAGCAATGCAGGCCTGGGAAAACCTGTACCTCTGCCTTCAGCCTTAATTCACCCCTGAATTCTAATACTTTGCCTTTGCCAGCTCTACAGGATACCGAAGCACATGGAGGAGTGAGGCAACTAATATGGAAGCTAAAGTGTTAAAAACAGTCTCCTGAAGCCTGCAGAGGAAGCGTGGAGTCAAGGAAAACACCCAGACATATAGCTGTTGAGACAGGAGCAACATTACAGCCATTTAAATCAAATGTCAAAGAAGGAACAATGCCTATTAGCTTTTAGAAGCCAAAAATGAACAGTTCATCTTTATCAAACAAATGGGTTGCACTATCCAATTACTAACTTCTGATAAGCACCATGTCAATTTTGAAATTGTACTGCTGAGGCTGTGGAGAAGAAAAAATAAATCCGAGTTATCCACATAACAAGGATAAAAGGAAGCCAAACTACTACAATCCTGACCTAATTACCCAGGCAAATCACTCCCCTTTCTGGAACCTTGCAGGGCACTGTAGCATTTGCTGACAAAGCTCTGACCTTGTAGGAAGCCCCTTTACTCTTCTCTTCATGTCCCATATGATCAGAAGCCTTGAGAAGTCCTCTGACTGGGTCCCTCACTCAAAGCAGTATCTATCTCAGCATCTTTTTATTTTGTCCTACCCAGGAATATAAAATCTGAGACTGTGTATGGCCCGGTAGAGTGGGCTTCGGAAGTCTGCAGCCTGCAGAGTGGACGCGACTCCTTACCCAGCACACAGAATTTTGCACAGCTTCACAGAGCTGCTGGCACATGTACTGGAGGAAATCATTATCCTATTTGCTTCTTAAGGTTGATGTCCATTGTGTTCAGGGAACATACAGAGGCTTCCATTCCTTCTTCAGTGTTGTTAAGTCTGAAGCTGGTTGGCAGCTCCCATTTTAGTGCTATTTTTACCCCAAGGTACATGAGTGGTAAATTAGGCACAGGTTGAGTTTCTCAGAGTATATAACTGAAAGTATAATGATAATAATAATAAAAACCCCTCATAAATTACATTTTATGTAATGTAATAAGCACACACTTCCTGCTTTCCTTTTTATCTCTGTCTAAAATGAGTGTTAAAGTCCATGTTTCATCCCCAGATAGTGGGCTGCCTGTAAAGACTCCTACCTCAAGGTCTGTCTTATCACTCACAACGTTCATAAGAAATACAGGACTTACAAATAACCCTTTAAACCAGACACACACACAGACAGCAGAGATCCACTTCAGTCTCAGTTGTGTTGGATGAGGGAATGAATGACAGCATCACTCTCACCTGTCGTCACCACCTTTCTCCCAGAGATGGCTGCACTCAGAACAGCCAGCAGAGTTGCTCATGTGAATGCTTTCTCACCTGTTTTGGCTAAACATGGTCCTGTGGGGCTTGAGCAGCTGGAGCAGAAGGTATTCGCTGCTCAGTCTGAAATGGGTGAGGGAAGGTTCCCATGGGAGCTTCTCCTGCATGAAAAAGCAGCTGTAGATGATCTCTTCAGGTGGCACAGCTGTGCCCAAAGGAGAGCGTGTGTCCACAACAATAGCAAGGGTGGAAGAGGAAAGATAGAAATTAGCAACCTGAATGCAGATGTATTGGCTCTTTTGACATCCCTTCTAAAATCCCTCAGGCTGTCAGAGGAGCAGAGACAAGCCCTCAGCTTATACAACCAGCCCTAGACTCAGGTAAAATGTTGTGTACCTGATAAGGTAAATACATGTGCATGAGGCCGTTGGTTCATAAAGAAAATCAACATTTAAGAGCTGTTGATAGGTCAATGTAACGTGGTAGGTTTTTCAGTGCTTAAAAAGAGTGGGGAGAGGGAGAAGAAGGAGCAGAGGGGAATCAGGGCCTGCAACCTATTCCTGTCCACCTCTTGTTAATGAAAAAAATCATGTGATGAGACCATTAAAAAATTTAGGCTTTTTCATCTCTAATTTGAAAGACATTATGAAAAAAGTAAAGCATGTTCTCTGATATTCAGAGCCTTTCTAATATATTCACAGAGAGTAACTCTGAAAAAAAAAATCCTTCAAACTTTTTAATTTTTATTCCAAGATAGAAAATAAAGACTTAAACAGCATCAACAACAGAAAAACCTTTGGAAGTTTTAAAAAACAGAGCCTCGCCACCGAAATCTGTCCTGCTTTCATTCTATACACATGAACAACACATGTTGTTGCACTGATTTTAGACACTGTTGCTGCTAGAAATTCACTGTGAATGGTGAAGTTCTAAAATTCACCTGAAACACGAAGAGAAAAAAAAATCTTTCTTTTTTTTCTTTTTATTATTTTATTGTGTAAGGACTCCATGCCTTTGGAGCAGGAGGCTATTAAAAATATATGTCGTAGTGCAGATGAAGAAGTTTTCCAATTTCATTAACAAGTAGCAAGATCTGTGCATATACCTCCCATACAGAATGTTTTAGAAATATGCCCTATTATGTCTAGTTAAGTCAACCTTGTGTCATTATTTCATATTAGTGCATATGACAGGATTGGCATACCGGGGAAAGATGCATCAGAACCATTACATGCCAGCCAGGAAAATGAAAAAGGGAATTATATGTTTTGAAATCTACATTAAATATCATGTCCTCAAATATGTTGAGAAGGAAAGGTTCTATTGGTAAAAGAAAAAAATCTATTAAGGTTTAAGGAAATACTTTGAATAAAGCTCTAGTAAAACAGGGGGGAATAAAGCCATTTTTGGAGTGTATATTTAAGTTCAAAAAGACAAGGAAATGAATATGAAAAGTCTACTGCATGAAGAGAAGAAAGCATTGCTTAAATGCCTTGTTTTTAACATTTTTTTTAAAATACACATTTTATTTTTCCCAAGGAAACTTTTTGAAATAGGTCTAGATTTTGCAAAATATTTCTTTCAGAAAGAAATTATTCTTTCTAATATCATTATCCTACACTATTAATGGAAAGACATCTGCTGTATAAGACTACATTGATTTCACTAAAGTACTAAGCATATGTTAAGTAAAAATGGAAAGAGTACTTTTTTTGGGAAGATCACATAATTTCCACAGAACCCCAGAAATTTAGGGCCTCAAGAAAACTCAAAACACCTCAGTCAACATTTATACTAAAACCAGATGAACTGCATCACTTCCTACATGTTCTCTTTCTTGGTGAGTTGACCTTGATTAGATATCAGTTGCCTACCAAGCTGTATCTATCACTCTTTTCCATAGTGGGGGAGGGGGGAGAAGATAAGGTGGAAAAAAACCTCATGGGTCAAAATAAAGGCAGCTTGATAAATTGGAAGTAAAGGAAAACAAGAGATTTTATTCCCTACTTCCCATCAAGAGGCAATATCTGGTCACTTTTCAGGAAGCAGAGTTTCAGTATGTGCAGCCGTTGTTCCAGAACACAAATGTCATAAATACTGAGTGCTGCCCTTTTGTCCTCCTTTCTCTTAGCTGTTATTGCTGAGCAGGTGCCAAATGGTATGGAATGTCCTTTTGGTCTCTTTGAGTCAGCTGTCCTGGCTGTATCCCTGCCCAACTTTTTGCCCATCCCCAGCCTACCGGTGAGGAGTGTGAGCGTGCCCCAGCAGCAGCCATAACACCAGCATGGCAGCAACCCCTCTCCAGATGCCACTACAAAGAGCAGCACTGTGAGGACTGCCATGGGAAAAGTCTCCATGTCAGCCAAACACAATACACTTTACGAAGAAAACAGCCATCAAACCTAGTCAAAAGAGAAAACTCAAAACAGGATTCCCCAAAGAATGACACTACACAGAAAATGAAGGACGCAAAATAACTTCATGCATAGGATTATAGATCTTGTAATTTTTACATCTGAACTGTAATTTTATCTCCTTCTAACATTTGATCTGGCTGGTGGAGATGAATCTATGGCTCAGACCTTGGACCATCTCCTGCATATGTCATTCCCAAGAACTTTGTTGTGTAGCTCCTGACTCCTATTTAGGAGGTGGCAGTGGCTTAGGAATGGTTTGAGACTCAGAAAGGTTTATGACTATTCACATCTTTCATGTGTCCAGACAACAGATATGAGTGTCTTCCAATGCCCACTGCTGTGGAGGAAATAATGTTGCTACATGATATAAAGGCAGCCCTTAATGTCAAAACCTCTTGTGCTGTAAATTCTCACATCTCCATTGTCTTTAACTGAGCAGCCAAAAAGTACTTTTGCTGAGGATCAGGCTCCCCATCTTTAGATTACTGGATAATAATATCCTATCAAGGAGATATAAGAGGGAATCAGAAAAGCTCATCAAAATGTTCAGTGACATGGCAGCAGATTTATGAGAAAAAAAGACGTCATTATAAAGAAGGAAAAAAAAAAAAAGAAAGGTCATATTCATTAGGAAGGAAGGAAGACCTAAAGAAAGTACAGGAAATTATAGATCTACCAGCAATTTGGAGTTTTGTTGCTAAGAGAGAGGGAGGATTTCTTAGCACATTTATTAAAATGAGGTAGTGCTTCTCTTTATTTTTACATTTTCAATCTTTTTATCATAGCAATATGTCTTCTACCGCTTCCTTAAGCATTAACAGCGGATTTATTTAATAAAACAGGACTGAGCATCACTGAAAATACTGTTTCCAATGGAATGCTCTCATGCTGTGATTGGTGAAGTGCTAAGTAATTTGCTTTTAATGTTAGCACATACCACTTAGCACTATATTTAACTGAATGATGAAAATCACTCATTTTTCATCCCCTTGCTTAACTGATGCTCAGTGTAATCTATCTACTGTACTGGTAGCCTAGTGTCAGATATATTCTAATAGACCCTGCTCTCCAATCTACAACAAGCATTTTAATTTTTAATTCATAGTTATGTCTTTATCCTTTAATAGAACAGAACTACAGATGGGGAGTATGTTTTAGATAATAAGAGCACAGTAGGTACCCAGGGAAACTACACCACTAAAAGGATTCTTTATTTACACTTTTCAGTAATGACTACATATATATAGCTACACAGGAGAAAATTGTTGCAAAGGAACACTGCATAGACAGGCAATTACTATCCAGCTATAACTGAGCATTGTGGATGGTGCTGCTGATAAGAGCACTTCAGAAAACAATTTCGAAGCCAATGCCACCCACTGCACATTGACCAAAAAACATGGGAACTCATAAGATAAGAAATCAAAATTAATAGGTAGGGTGCTACAATTAAAAAAAAATAAGGTAAATTTACCTAATACTTAAACATACTTTAAATTCAGCTTCCATGAATATGTAATGTACAGAATTGTACATCCTAGGTCAAATAAAAGTCAGTGGAGGCATTTCAACATAACTGGAGGAATAAAAGTGGTCAGTAAGTCCTTCATGCTGAACAAAGTTTCAGTACTAGATCCACATCTGTCAGAAAAATCAACACAGTCCTATCAGAACGGAAGCTATGGTGGTTCCACGCATAAAGGCAGTCCCACCATCAGACTAAATTCCAACACGGTATTACCTACACCAAAGTTAAAATCTAACAGAACCAGACTGGGATATCTTAACTCAGTGGTGAGAAACCCAGGGTATAATATTGCCCTAAGGGATTTTTACTATTATAGTCAGTCATGCTGAAAGGCAAAACTGAGGCCAGGAAGATATACATAGTAAGATGCTGCCCACAGCATCTTGGTACTGTCACCCAAAAACTACAATATGTTACTGGGTGGTTTCTCTTCAGTTAGTTTCTTTTCCAAAGTTATGTAGAAAAGTTTAAAGTGTCAAAAGGCAAAGCAAACATTAAAAGGCAATTTTATTCCTGTTATGATCAAGAGAAGTAATCCAAGTAATATCTTATGCAATAAAAGGCACAAAAATCACATCAATTCTTGTAGATATTCAGAAGTTTTTTTAACAGCATTTCTGTCTGGGCGTAAATCATAAAATAACCACAGACATATGCACATGCACGCAAACCGGAAAACAAACAAACAAACAAACAAAAAACCAAAACAAAACAACAACAACAAGAAAAGAGGTGGATCCCAAACCACTATCTTGCATACCCAAATTAAAACTGGTCTCAGGAGTGACATTTAAACCTTTAGGTCAGTACCTAATGTAATTTAATGTTTACTCAGGTGGATGAGAACTATAGATTTAAGTAATGCTATTAATCAACAATGCTGAAGATATTGGGTAAAATCTTACAAAGATAAATGCATCTGGAAAACTCTTACCATAGCAGTGTGAACAAAGGGACACAAGAAAATCATAACATGCTCGAAAACTGTCACTGATTACTATCTTAATTGGCTACAGAATTCTACATAAATGATTCAAAATAGCAGTAAGGTAAGTTTCTTCCCGTTTTCAGCTTAATTCTCAGGACAAAAAAAGGGAAGACTGAGTCAGGATTCTAGCAGTCTGCCCTGTATTTCTCCATTTGCCTCTGACTTTGATGGCCTTGCACGAATGATTTCACCTGTCTTGCCTGTGTTCCCCTTTCCACCTTCTTCTGCTGTCTCTCATAGTTCTTGCCTTTGGGGTATGGACAATTCGTGATACATTTGTATGGAGCCAACTAGAATAGGCACTGGCCAGTTCTAACTAAAGAGAACTAACTGGTTCAAACTTTAATACTTTAAGAAAGCATGAACACAACCTCTGGGTTGCTTTTAGCTACTGTAGCTCACAGTGAAGCAGGTATGGCCACCTCAACCGCCTCAGAAAAAAATGGTCTCTCAGATCTTGTAAATTTTGCAGCATGTTGGGACTTGGCTACAGAACTGGTTGATGAAGCCATCACGGTTCCTCTTCTGGGCACTCTCGCAGTCTTGCAATTACAATAGCATTGTGTTTGCACAATTACTGAAAACACTGTCAATGCTTTAGTCATGAAACTTTAAAGACAAATCAGTAACATTTTCCTCACCACAGCTAACAGGTACAAGCAAAGCTGAAAAAGAAGCAACAAGCAAACCTGAGAAATCTAGGGATGTCCCACAGCTGGGAAGTGAGAAAAAAAAGTCACATAAATAATTATGTTTGCATGATCCAATCTATGTTCTGATCCCATGAGTTCACCACACTGCACAGCTTATTGAAGCCACAGGAGAGCTACGAAGGGAGCATTCGCAGGACAACACTGCATGGGCAGAGATGTGGCCATCAGAAATGTAAATCCTATCAGACAGAAGCCATACCACGGATGTGGATCACGATTGTAAATTGTAAACAACTCCAAGGACCATGTGTTACTGCAGGAACCAGCTCTTGTCAGAGACAACGCAATTTCCTGAAGATTAGAAAAAAGAATGTAGAGAAAGACATGATGCAAATACACCAATGACAGCATACCACCTCCCTCCCCCAACAAAAGGGGTATAGGAGCAAGAGCCCATACACTAAACTCACCAGGTTTCCTTAAAAAAATGTGTCTTTTGTGCTTATGTGAACTTTCCAAGGTTTCTGTGTTAGCAAACAAGATTACTGTGAATTTAAAAGTAACAGAAGGTGCTTTTAACTGAATTTTACTCCTCAGAGGGCATTGGAAAACTGACAATGATAGACTCAGCTGAGTACAGTGATCTTCTGAAGCCAGCTACAACGAGCCTTGATAAGCAAGAAGAGGAAAACGATATTTCGTAATAACAGTGATGCCCAAGGACACCCAGCATGTTCCGTAGGGCTCTGTCATCAAACGCCCTGATACTACC
>WAAG01082361.1:0-14421 GCA_013390105.1 Tichodroma muraria
ACTGGGTTAAACAGTCTGACCCCATCCAGCCAGCCTCACATTCTCACTGCTCTGTGTGAAAGCACATGCCTTTAACGAATAATCATGGAATAGACAGAATCACAGGAAACAGAACTGCAAAAATTCTTGAGAGGTCATCTAATCTACTCTCCTGTCTCTGGGTAGAATCAGTTGTGCATGATCTTTTGTGGCAGATGTCGAACCTGTTTTTCAAAACCTTCAAAAGCAAGCTATTCTAGTGTGAAGCAGGCCTTCTCTGAAAAAAAAAGCTCTTTGTAATACAACCTGAATCTTCATTGCTGCAAAGTTAATCCCTTTATTTCTTCATTGTTACAGACACAGAGAGAGATGGCCCCTCCCCTTTTGCAGTGGCCTTTCATATTCTTGGATTTATCTACCAAAACTTAGAAAGAAAATCCAATCCCTCTCAAATTATTGTCACCTTATCATTGAAAAAACCAAGCATCATTCCTTGCAAATACCAAAATTCCTCTACATATTCCCACTTGAGTACATCACATAAAGTAACAAAACAGATTCTTCTACTAGAGGTATTATTATTGAAAACAACAACGACAACAAACACCAAAAACACACAAAAAACCCAACAAAAAAAAAAACAAACAAAAAAACCAAAACCCAAATAAAGCCCACAAACACACAAACGCCAAAATGTGTGAAGTCTATTTAGTATATAAAGAATGGCCTATAGCACATAATAAATTGAGTTCATCTACAACAGGCAGAGAACAGTTCTTCCTTTCCTGCAGGAATCTCCTCCAGTCCCCTTCTCCTCCTCATCCTTATGTCACATAGATAACCCAAATTCTCAATCACTCTTCATAGACTGCATTCCCTAGACCTCAGAGGATCTTCTGTTTCTCTTCAAGACAGGAAAGATTTGTTGAGAGCCCAGAGGTGTAGTGCCCAAAGCTAGACATAGCATTCAAATTGAGCCTAGCCAAAGCTTTGACAAGTGAAGAGAATACTGNNNNAATACTGCGTGTGCCTTGCAGGCTTCCTGCTTGTGTGACGTGTGTGTTTCAGGGCACTGTGATCCTGCTGATTCATAGCCACCTCATAAATCATCCAGGCTCTGCAATGCCTTCTACTGCAATTGTTATCCACTCATTTTTAACCCAGCCCATGATTTATGTAGTTCCAATAATTTTCATTTTTTTTTCTTTCACACAGCATAGTTTCTACTAAAGAAGAGACAATCTTTTTAGGAATTTTAGCTTTGCACTGACACTAAGCCAGTATCAATTTGCTTCTTTTGGTCACTTCACATGAATTGTAAGGATTTCCAGGATCAACAGGTGAGACTTCTAAAATCACTGGCTGTAGAAACTAAAGTGCAAGTTCATGTTTGTCTGTGCTAACTTATTTACATATATATATATTTTAAAAAGACCAAAAAACCAGAAAAGCCCAGAAACATTTTCTCTAAGTTCTAATCTCAAGAGGAGCTCCAAATGGAGTCCTCTTGAGTACCTGCACATTTAATTAGAGCTTTTTTTGTCCATCCAATCATCTGGTTTGCACAGTAGCAACTCAGAGCAGACATTGGGTGCAGTCTGACTAGCTCAGCACACACCAGAGTAGTTCATCTAGCACTTGAAGTCTTAGCTAGCATTTAGGGAAAAAACAAGTGAGACTGACAACCACCGAAGTCAAGATGTCATCAAGCAGATGTCAGATCTTGGTTGAATTCTGCACCTTCACCTTTTGAGTTTTTGTCTGGCATTGAGAATTCATAATGGGAAAAGCAAGTAATACCTACAGATTCCTCACTAACAGTTAGAGACACTGTTGGCATTAATGACTTACTCAAATTTGTATCCCAATTGTGATAAAAATACCACAGAAAATACAGGCTTAATGTGCAGACAAATGCAAAGTTACTATAGAATTAAGAGTGCTTTAGCACCAGAAGACTTGTTGTAACAAGCAGAGACGCATGAACTAATTCCTCTGAGCAATTTATTCAGTGACTTCAACCCCTGTTCTGCTAATGAATTCAATTGGACATTTTTATTTCTGTGAATTTATTCCTTAGAATTATTAATAAATTAATTATATAACCATGCTCAGTCTCCAGATTGCTTGCAAACTAATAGCCATCCCACCAAGATTTTATGTTCATAAATCAGATTACTTATTCAGCTAATCCACATATTTTTCAGTCTACAAACCCACAGCATTTTCAAGGTGGTTACTACATTAAAGATTATGCAAATGAGTATCATGACATTTTTATCTTTCTCAGCTGAGCATTTCGGAAATCAAGAACTTGTTCACATGAATAACTGCAGAAAACATTCATCAGACTCTGAATGCAAACTAAATAGGGAAATTCTTGACCTATTTTCGCTTTCAAAAAGATAAGATTAAATTTAATATGATAAACTAATTCGCAAATCTTTTGAGACAGTACCTAAATATACAAAACATTGCATAATAATTAATTATGTGGGATACACAGAATACAGGATTCTATTAACTTGCACAATGGCCAGTTTCTTCCTTTCATACTGTATGCAAACAGAATCATGTTTAAAATCAATGTCAAATACTACACGTAATTTTTTTTCCCCAGCATAAAACTCTATTTTGTCATAGCAAAATCTGTGCTTAACAAAACCTTTTGGGTTGGATTTCCTTGCTTCATAGCATTTTGGTAAAACCTGCCAGGCGTAGCCTAAATACAATTTTTGGTCAGTAGTCCACACTTCAAGTAACAATGCTGATAAGTAGCTGGTGTGCTACCAACATAACTTATACTTAAGTTAGTAGCAAAATTTCAAGTAAAGTACAACTAAACTGCAAACAGAACAGTACTTTGACTCTTATCGCTCATTTCTGATGTGTCAAATTTGTCACATTTTAAAATAAACTTTGAGAAGGAGAGGCTACTAGGAAAATGACAAAAGGCATTTCTAAAGTCCCTGCTTCTCTTTTTGTGTTACTAAGAATATAGAAACAGCTTCAGGAAGATTGCATTGTATGTTAGACATTTGATGTGTGCAGTAAAAAGGCCTTTAATATTACCAAAGTAGTCTCCTTAATCCACAGTTCAAACACCTATTTTAAAGGCATTTGGCATTATATTTAAACAGAGCTAGTGCAGTGCCTGCAGCTGCAAATTGCAGGGAACAAATGCAAATCACAAGAGTTCACACTGCAGGCTCTGAAAAGTCATCAAAGCCTCCAAGTACTTTTAAAGAATAAGGTACAAAACACCACCAAGACCCCACAAGCTACCCTGCAGGAATCCATTGCTTTTTACCTGACAGAGCAGCGAATGTGAGAACTTCAATCCTTCCTTTTTCCAAAGCTGCTATGAAAATTCAAATGACACCCAGTAGACACACACACAACCAAAATGGGAAAAAAACAGTTGTTGCTTTTGTTTTTAATACAACTTGAGTCTTTTTGAAGAGTTAAAACGTTACAAATTATAGCACAAATTGCACCTGTGCAACACTGCTAAAAATGGCTAAATTAACAAAAAAATTGTCTGAGCGTGTTGGATACTGTTGCCAAGAAATTGTAATAGTACAAACCACTATGTAACCATCACTAGGAGCTATTTCTTAACTGCTACAGCTTCCCACCTTCATTTCAACCTAAAGTCCAGCAAAAGGTTATCCCCACTTTGGGGGTACAAAAAACACGCCCCCCAAAAAACAGGGAGAGGTTATGTAAGAATTCTAAACTATTTATTCTAATTCAGCATTATACAGAGGGATTATACATATTCTCTTGCATCATTTTAGCTACCTGTTAATCTTACAAACTGCAATATAGCCAATGAGTAAAGCCACAACTTCATTTTTAATTCATTCATTTTTCTGTAGTACAGAAGTAAGAATAATAGGAATACTGACAGCTAAACAGCCAGGAAGGATGTAAGTTGGATACCGAGAGAGATTTAAGCTCAAAGCTTGAAATAAAATACATAGTTACTAGCCTTTTCCTTTTGATGGAGCAGACGAATACCCACGCATTTGGATTGAAAGCATCCAGCACACTTCCTCCCAGGCAGCCTGAATGTGTCAGTCAGAAGGCCTCTCACCACAAGCAGCCACTCCACTGGGCCAGGTCACCGGTAGGAAGAGGGCTGGCACAGCTCTCCACTTTCTGGGAAGCTGCGCTTGGGGCTGGGGCAGGGAGCAGCTCTGACTCACACAGCTCCTGGGGACCTTGCTCTTTCGACTCTGCTTATCCTAACTCACGCTAAAGATATTTCTGCTGGCTTTCCAAACATTTTTTTTTTTTTTGTCACAGCACTTTCTTCCTTCATGAAAAAAATTGAATCTTAAATTGTGAGGCATCCACCACCCTTCACATACCTCAAAAAGCTTCACACTGTACTAATCCCCTGTGCATGACGAGAAAACTGTCATGGTCAATTTTCATCCAGCCAAAGGATAAAAAAAACCCTGAAAACCCAAACCAAACAAAAAACCCAAAACCCCACCACATAAACCCAGGATAGGAGCCTGAGATCTTCTTCCCTACTTCAGGAGATTCCTGCATTTTGCCCCAAATATTACTAAAAAAAGTACCAGGGGCCTTTCCAGCTCCCTAAGACTACTACACACAGGCAGGTTGGTGACTGCTCACATCAAAATGCATGCAGAGTTGATGCTGAGCTCTATTTAATTTTCTTATTAGCAAAGTAGCATAAAAAAAATATACCTTGCAGTACCAGTAAGGGAAAGGTATTCAACTCAAGCCAGGTTCACAATTAACAGCAGGAAGAGCCTTGTTGCACCAAGACAGGTTAGGAATTGCAATTTGCACTTGTTCAAATGAGCCCTTGTCTGTATCACAAAGCAACTGCTTATTTAAGTGTGTAACAGGAACCCAGCAAGATACATATGACACTTATTCAGCAGAAAAACACCTCCTCATTTTCACCAGGGCTGGTTGCAGACAGCCACTCAAAGCAGCAGGGATAATGCACCATGCAACTCCACAGCCCTTCTCTCATCCCTAATTCTATTACTCATCCCCCACAGACACCATCACTGTTTACACTGCCATTGTTCCTATTTCTCTATGAGTTATGGGTGGTCTAAGATTTTAAGTGAGGTGGATTGAGAACTGGCTGAACAGCAGATCCCAGAGGGTCATAACCAGTGGCACAGGCTCCAGTTGAAGGCCTGTCACTTGTGGTGTCTCCCAAGGTTCAGTACGGAGACCAGTATTGTTCATCAATGACTCAGATGAAGGGGCAGAGGCCTGCTCAGTAAGTTCCCTGATGACACAAAGCTGGGAGGAGTGGCTGGTACCCCAGAGGGCTGTGCAGCCCTCCAGAGGGACCTCGACAGGAGGGAGAGATGGGCAGAGAGGAACCTTCTGAAATTCAGCAGGGGCACATGGAGAGTCCTGCAACTGGGGAGGAACAACCCCAGACACCAGTACAGGCTGGGGGCTGAGCTGCTGGAAAACAGCTCTGTGGAGAAGGACGTGGGGGTCCTGGTGGACAACAAGCTGTCCATGAGTGAGCTCTCCATGAGACATGGTCAAGAAGGCAAATAAGATCCAGAGGTGCACATTAGGAAGAGTATTGCCAGCAGGTTGAGGGAGGTGACCCTGCCTTTTACTAAGCCCTACTAAGGCTGCCTCTGAAGTGCTGTGTCCAGTTCTTGGCTCCTCAGTACAAGAGAAACATGGAGCTCCTGGAGTGGGTCAACATCTCTCTTATGAGGAAAGGCTGAGGGAACTTAGCCTGTCCAGCCTTGAGTAGAGACAGCTGAGAGGGGACCTCATGTAAGTCTGTCAGTATCTGAAGGGAGGGTGCCAAGAAAAGGGATCCAGGCTCTGCTCAGTGGTGCTGAGCAATAGGACAAGAGACAACAGTGAAGCAACTGTGCACAGGAAGTTCCACCTGAGTATGAGTAAGAAATTCTTTACTGTGCAAGTAACCGAGCTTTTAAACTTTTAAAGGAACAGGGTGCCCAGAAAGGGTGTGGGGTCTCCCTCACTGGAGATACTTAAGAAGTGTCTGGACACAATCCTGTGCCATGCTTCTGGGATGACCCTGTTTGAGCAGGGAGGCTGAACCAGATGACCCACTGCAGTGCCTTCAGCCTGACCCATTCGGTGAGTCTGTAAAGCATTTGGTGCTGCATAATACTCCATTGTACTTAATACTGCTGCAATACACATGGGCCTTGTGATTTTTTAGTAAACCAATTGATAAAAATGGGTACAGATAAGAAAATGCCTAGCTAAGCACTATTAAAAAACTTTCACTGATGCAGCACGTTAGGTCTCTGCATGATTCACTTGCACTAAAGATGCTCCTCTCAGTAAAAACATCCCTGTGATAAGGTATGCTTCCTATTTAATTGGGCATGCCTGGGAGCTGAGCGCACAGCATGTACGTGGGAAAGGGATGGGACCCAGCCCTGGGAACGAGAAAAGGCTGACTAAGACAAGATCAACGGTTTGAGCACACAGCAAAGCAGATCTGGCTTTATCAAGGAACACAATTCCCCTGTGATTCCCAGTGTCCCTGCTAATTCCACACTCAGGTCACCATTTTGAGCATGCTGTCAACTGAAGCGAGAAGAAATGCAAACTGCAGAGCACACACAAGCCTGAAACACTCACTAAGGGCAAATGCAATCCAGTTTACCAGTTGGCTTTGTGGTACTGCTGGCAGCCTGTGTACTCAAACAGAAAGACAGCAACTACAGTTGGGAAGGAGAAATGGGACTTGGATGTTTGTACAAGGCCCTGCTTATGCCCCTGGAAAGCAAATCTTGTCCTGCTTTTCTGCTACATACACAGGTGCCTGGAACACAGCCTGGAAGTCCAGGCTTTTGTCTTCAACTCTCTTTCAGGCCACCTTCAAAGTTTTTGTTTTACACAGCACTGCCTGGCACCCCTACTGAGCCCAAGCTCAGTCCTCATTACAGCACCATCTATGTCTATAAAAGTGACCTAATTTTTATGCTTGAATATCAACTTCTTGGACCTCTGCCTCTCCGCAAGGCATGTGCTGGGACAGGATTTCATGCAGCTGCAGCTGGAAACCCAGCAGACTGGCACTGCATAGAAGTAGCTCAAACACAGCAGTAAGTTGACCAGCATGGTGAATGCAGGTGCATGCAAGCACAAAGCTCAGAAGTTTTTTCAGTCATTAGGCATTTTAAGAACTGTGCAACATCACCAACCAGTCACCTCATCACCAACCAGTCCTCTGGGGCATGGAGTGAAACAGCAAAGACAGTAGAAGGACCGTGAAAACTCTTTAGAGCACAATTCAAATCTATTCTGTTATGTTTCTCCAGTGCAAAATTATTCCAGATTCCAAGAAGAGAAAAAAAATCACTGGACCAGGCCACTAGCCACACCAAAATATTGTGGAAGCAAACAAATCTTCAGCAGTACGAATTACCCAGACAGGCAATCAGTACCAGCCAGCTCTGAAATTTTTAATGTTAACTGTAATAACTTGCATTTTGAAAGGCTACACAGTTAGGATCATAGAATAGTCAAGGTTGGAAGAGATCTTTAATATCATTAAGTCCGACTGTCAACCAGGCACCATCTCTGTAACGCCTAAACCATATCACCCAGTGCTAGATTCAAGCACTTCATAACACCACAGGGATGGTCACTCCACCACCATCTTGGGAAGCCTATTCCAAATGCCTGACCATCCAAACAGAGAATTTTTTCTTCTAATAGCTAATCTCAATCTCCCATTTCATCTTAAGGCCACTTCCTCAGGTCCTCTCTCTGCAGTCACGTTGGGAGACCTCACTACAGCCTCCTTTCAGGGAGTTGTTGCAGCTCAGCGTGGCCCATCACACTGAGCGCTGGTTCGCCTTGTCAGAGCTCACCATCTGAGAGCTGGAGGGAGCAGTTAAACCCCTCTGCAGATTGTATCGAGGCAACTGGAAAAAAACTGACACATCTGAGACTTGCACACCATTCTCATCTCATGAAGGCCTTTCACAAAAACTTCATCCCTCCTTACTCAGGCTTAAGGCCTGCCCGCAGGCACAGCGCAGTGTTTACACGGAGCACAAAGAGCTCCAGCGCCGGCACCGCGCGGGGACAGGGCCCCATGTCCCAAACTACAGCCTGTGTTCAGTCGCTCCCGCAGCTTTTTACTGCTGACCTCCCAAACAAAGCCCTCTGTACTATAAATGACTCAGACCCAGCGCCTCTTCCAGTCCCGCTCACCCTCTACGGCGAGAAACCCCACACCTCGACACGCTTTGCTACCTCCCACGCACACGGGCTACCCCGGGGCTGAGGCCGCCACCGCAGCCGGGTCTCTGAGTAGGGGCCCGCGACACCGCAGGGCAACGAGAAGGCGGCAGAGCCGCTTCCTCCGAGACTCGCCCGGGCGCGGCCGCTCCCGGGGAGCTCGAAGCCTCACACGCGCCAGCCAAGCCCCGCTCGCCCTCGGCCTCCCCGACCAGGCCCGGCCGGGGGCGGCGGAGCCGCGCCGTCGCCACTGCGCATGCGCAGCCGCAGCACCACCACAACTGCCGGGGAGGGGGAGCGCTCCCGGCCCGGGCGCGGAGCGGGGCCACATGGCGAGCCTGGTCCCCGCCGCCGCCTCGTCTCCCGCCGGCGCCGCGTCCCGCAGCAAGAAGCGTCCGGCAAGCCCAGGCACCGGGGGCGGCCCCGCTAAGAAAAAGAAGGCGACAGCGCCCAGCGGCTCGCAGGTAATGGTGAGAGGGGGATGGCCAGCGCGCATGCGCGGTAGTGACCTGCCTTTCCCCGCCCTCTCCCGCCGTGCTGGGAGCGTGTCCCAGAGCCCCCTCCCCCCGGGACTGACCCCGCTCCCGGTACCCGCAGGTGTCCCGGGACACGCCGCTACCTCCCGCCCGCCTACCCCGGGTTCACTGCCTGCTCCTCTCCCGTCCCGCCCCTGGCCGCGCTGGCAGCTGCCGAGTCCACTGCGGTGTCCTTCGGGCTGGCGGAGCCCTTCAGAGGTCGGGACGCCGAATGTCGGGCCTGCCTTCATCGCGCTGTAGCGTGGAGGTTGTGTCCCCTCCCCTCCATGTACACAGCCGGACAAGTGGTGTCGTTCCCCCCCCCCTTCCCCGGCCGGGTGTGCGGCCGGATGAGGCAAAGCCTAACCGGGGTGCCGTGGAAGCTGCGTTTGTGACCACCGGGATGCCGTGTGCGGTGACAGGTGTGTGGTGACGCTTCCCGACCAAGCCGCCCCGCAGCTCGCTGCTCCCTGCGCTCGCCTCCAGGAGCAGCTCTGTACGCGAGGTTGTGCCGCGCCTGAGCTCCGTGCGTACCCCCAGATTCACAAATCTCTGACCCTGCGTGACGCTGATTTTAGTGTGAGGCCGCTGAGCTGTCGCGAAGGAGGGACTAGTGCTGGACAGAGCACAATTCAGCAGCTGCGAGATCTGCTGTGTGCAGCGCACACGGCCTTCTCTCAGTTGGACTAAGTGGATAGAGGATGTACATGTGATAAGAAGATGTAACCTCAGAGCCTGAGTTTTGGGGAACAGGGTCAATCAGGGAGGGAGAAGGGCTATTAATGTCAGTTTGTCCTAAACTCCAACCCTTAATCCCAGCGGGTGGTGCAGCCTCATTTTCTGCATTGTGTGATACCGGCACCGATCCGCAGTTGATGTCATCTGCCTCTTGATGGTGAGGTGTAGATCACACCATTATAGAAATTAGCAATTACTCAAACCATTCTGGTTTTCATCTGCCTCTTGATGATGAGGTGGCATCTCATGCTCCAAAATTAAGTCCTCAAAGAGGTTCAGAGTCAGCACGTAAATGACATCTGTACAGACTTTAGATGCAGTTATGTCTTGGATTACTTCTAGAAAGATTTTGGTAGCTACAGTGATCAAAAGAGAGTTGGAAAAAATGGCAGACTCCTTCCCCCTAGAAATGATTTTTCTCAGTAATATTTAATGAGCTATAAAAGTAGCATGGCTAAAAAGTCTGCCCTACTGCCAGTTAGGTTGCTTGTTTTCACATGAGCCACCAGATCAGGGGAGTGCTTTTGTAATTTTCAGCAATCTTCTCTTCAGGCAAATAAAGCCATTATGCATGCATGAGAGCACAGACACAATCTCTTCCTCGTTTGAATGATGCTCTTGTTTTCACCCCAGTGAAAACTGCCCATGTGGCAGTTACATGGTTTCTTTTCTGGTGGGCTTATCCTAGGACAGGGAGTCACACCATAGTGCTTAATGTCACTAACAAACTACACCACAACTGTGAAAAATTACTGCCTGACACGATCATGTTTGACAACTTTTTCAAGGCATGCTAAGAGATCATGATCTGGGTTTTCCAGTGTGGAGCGGTCTGCTCTGTGCGTGCGTGTGTATGCAGATATAAAGCATTACATATCAATATATATCTTAAATGTGTATAAAATAATTTATGCTTAAAAGAATTCCCCACACCCTTCAGCCTCTAAAACTGTTTTCCAAAGTTCCCACAAAACTTAAGCTTGTGGACAACTTCCAGTGTTATGAGACAATCCACGATTTCTTACTCAAACTGGGTTTCAATAATAAACAGTTAAAACACTTTAATAAAACTGTGATAAAGTGTTTTTGTAATTCTTCTCACAAGTCATTTCAGTGGAGAAAGAAGTAATTTCTCAGCACCACATCCAAGCATTCATTAACTTCAGCAGTGTAGATCAGTCCCACAAGGAAAAGAAAGAAATGTCTCAGAAAATGTGTAACCTCAGGAATGGAATAAGAAACAGCTCATTCTAGCAATCTCATTCAGTGTTGCTGGCTAGGTCTGGAGCAAGCCAGTTCATACAGAAATGAAATGGGGACTCTGCATGTTTTGAGCTAAAAATGTTGATTATGCCATAGCTCACCAAAACATATAATGATGTCACAGCTCAGCATTAATTGTTTTGTATTTTAAGTAAACTGATGTTATTTCCTTGGTTAACTAGCAAACTGCAGGTAGGAGAATCCTTACTGGGAGGTTTAAAACTACCTGCAGGGGTCAACTTAGGTCTGGGGAGCCCCCGTTGTAAGTAGTAACTTCTGCTGAGAACCCTGTGCTGGCCTACGTAAAAATGCACTTCACATTGTGCCAACTATGAACATCCCCACGTCTCTGATTCCATCTTTGTGAAATTAAACAAGAAGGGATTTCTGTTAGTTCTGCAAATCGCATACTTAGTTTTTCTCTCATGTGCTCTATGTCACAAGCAGCTATCACAATGAGCCAAAGACACGCTCGTCTGTAAAACTGTAAATTTCAAGAATGTTTTCATTTTTTTATATAACAAATTTGTTTAAGCATAGCAATGTAATCAACTAGTTTGAGTAACTGTGTATGTCCTACAAGAAGGCACAATTATCACACATCATACAGATTTTTATAAACCCCATTTTGATTTTGTTTCTCCAACATGTGAATTGCCACTTTCTCTAAGATACACCTTAGGAACATTACCAAAAAACATTTTTCATCCTTTTTTTTTAGAGCTAATAACACCAAGGTCGTGTGTTCAATTCCCATATGGGCCATTCACTTGAGAGCTGGAATTGATGATCCTTGTCAGTCCCTTCCAACTGAGAACATTCTGTGTGGTTTGTGTGAGTTACCGACCCAAAGGTATTGAGTCATATTTGTTTTGGAAACACATTGCTCATAGGGCTCATCAGTCATGTCTACAGAAGGAGACACATGCTTTTTGGACATAATGCCTGTATTTACCAAACGTAATATTAAAAGTGAGTTTACAGGAAAACATGATTGCAAATTGATTACTTCACTTTCATCAGCATTACACAATTATTCCTCCCTCCCATGCTGTTGTGCCACTGCAAAGTACCTCAGTCTTTGCTGCAGCCATGTTGAGGATTATGATGTGTGTTAAATGGTAACATTAATGTGTCAAAACCAGTGCTGTGTAGTGATTTACATAGCACCATTCCCTTAGATATCCCTGCCCAGTGGTTCCCAGTAGCTGCTGATTCAGCTCCATCCCTGGCTCTTGTGCAGACTTGTTTCTAGGTCTCCTGTCTCGTTAATTACTATCACTTAACCTGGGATAGAATCTTTGATACTGATCTTAAAATGCCACCAGTTGCTCTACCTTAATGTTCACACCATTATTTTTATAAATTATACTGCAACAGGAAGCTTTTAAAAGAGCATATTCTAGATCAAGAGGTAAGTAATGAAGTAAAATGCTTTTCCATGACAGCTAACAATCTTTAAAGATAGAATTTGCAGTAAGATAGGAGAATGATTTGGAAAACAATTTTCTGATTTTATCATAGGAAAAATTAAAGAGATAAAATATGCTAAATAATATGGTACATCTAAATTTGCTTACATTATTTGTGAAATAACTTCAGACTTAAACTGGTAAAGTATTTATGGTAAAGATTTTATCTATAATTATTATTATTGCAGCAGTACTATTTGTATATCTACTTAATGCTTTCTGTATTTCTCATTCTGTGCTTAAAAGCAAAAATTATACAATGTTAGAAAATACAATCAAAATGGTTTAGTCACTATCCTGATAAGTAAACTCCTCTAATACACCATACAGAAATAGAGTGACTCTGATACAATTAGAACTCCATTTTTATTTTAGATGTATCTATATTATGATGTCTTTTATCTCATAAACTGAAGATCATCAGATTTCACAGTTCTGATAGGCAGTTGTAAGTTCAACAGGTGGACTTAAATATATACATATTAACATGGTTACTGTTATGTACTCAAAACTGCCCACTAAAGGCAGGGAGCTTGTCCTAGCACATAAACAGCACAGATTTTGACACTAAACATCAGTAAATTTAATGAATTCTCCTTTTACGCTATTTTACCAAGCCTAGCACTCTTAGTAGGAAACCATCCAATCAATTTAAAAATAATTTTGTTTATAAAGAGTCCATTTCATATGGCTTTTAGTTCCTGAAAATCGAGGTTAGGGTGAAAGAGTTCAACTTCAGAATCAGCAAGTACTACAGCTACTGAGCTGAGCTGCAGCTGTCACCATGTTCTGGGACAACCTCTTAGAGGACCTCCTTCAGTGTGGCACAGTATGACAACTTTTTCTGAGTGAAAATTAAAAATTACCCACTTACCACTTCAGACCTTGTTTACTGCAATCAGCATGATACCAAACTTATTCTAATTAATTTAGTATTATTCCATATTAGACTTTCTGTTACAGAAAAGCATGATTCTCCTTTGTAGCTGGAAATTTAATAAACAAGTAGTGTTTCTCAACAGTCCACCTGCCCTGAAAGACAGAAAGAACCTGACACAGCATACTAGTAGGGAGATGTAAGTACATATCTATTTGCCAGTTTATTAAAAAGCTGTCATGTCATTATGCTCTAGACTACACTTTTCTTTTGAAATCTCTCTCATCCTATGAGATTGTAACAGTAATCAAAAATACATGAATTTAACCAGTGAAGCAGTTCCAGTCTGAAGCTACTGCTTGCCTGGAATGATATCTTTAAAAGATATAATGTGTTCCCACAGGATGTTAATTCAAACCTAATTAAATTGATTTAAATGACACTTCCATTGGATAAAATATAGATACCATGATACATTGCAGGTGATTGCTAGTTACTGATAAAAACTGCTAAGGTGAGCTCTTTGAATTCAGCCACTTGCACAATTATACCAAACCCTACCCAAGAGTTTTGGCTCTTACAAATCTAGCAGCCAGTTCAAAACAAATTGCCGTGTCTTAACAAGAGTTTTAGCAGGCAGCACTTCAATTGGCAGAGCTATCCCGGACATATTAATGTACTCTGGCATCACAGTGCATGTCACCAGACCACAGAGCACTGGAAATCCCCCAGACCTGCAGTTCTCAGAATGAAGCTTTCCGAGGGTCACTGCTTATATCTAACCCTTTCAGACTCTGCACCACAAAGATACTTTCTGCAACAAAGCTGATAGCTAATAGCTAGAATACTCTTCCCAAAATACATCTTATTTTCAGGCAGTCCGCTAAGGAGAAGCTGGATTATCCCAAAGCACCAGTTTTTGTCACTTGCACTTTTTGAAGTTAAATCTGTTAAAGAACCAGAATGCCTCCAGGCCCTGATGCGAAAAAAATGGTAATTAAAAGACAAAAAGCANATGCAAAAAAAATGGTAATTAAAAGACAAAAAGCAGATTTTCTAGAGAAATCTGGCAAACTTTAGGTGTGTTTTAAGCTTAGCTTTATTTTAAAAAGGGAATTGCTTTTATAGAGCAATCTAGGTTAAAATGGAAACTGTCAAAACAGAGCTAAGAAGTAACTTTGCTTGACATTTATCAGATTTTGAAGGCTTCAGATGATCTGTAGTCATAAAAGTATGTGAATTTCTAAACCAGTCTATGCCAATCTCAGAGAATTACCTACTTCCCCCAACCAAATGTGAATAGATTTTAGTTTTAGAG
>WAAG01082364.1:497-14164 GCA_013390105.1 Tichodroma muraria
AAGAAAAAGAGGGGAAAACCCAAAACAACATCACAATCTTTCATGTGGGCAAGCCTGAGGACATGAAAAACAAGGAGAAGGGAACATCCCTGAACTGGAATCATCCCAAACCTGTTTGGGGTGTGCTGACAGGCAGTAGCTGGGAGGGAAGCTGTGGTTATTGCTACGTTAACAGGTCTCTCCGCAAATCCATCCTATTCTGGGGGTCCTTATGTGACGTGTGGGAATTGAGATAGGTGGAAAACAGGAAATACACACCAACAATAAAACTGGGTTTTAATCAGAAACATACTTGGTGAGAGCAAGGGGTGATTTCAGCTAGAAGAATTGCATACAACCCCAAGCTAGGCTTTTTGAAATGAACCACAGCAAACTTTAAAGATCAGACCAAGAAAATACCCCACCATGTGAAGATAAAATCCCTCATACGGGGTGAACCACAGCAAATCTGAACCAAATCTTTATTGTGCCAAATGATGCTTGCAAGCTGATTGAAGAAAACACAACTGTGTTGCTAATAATTAAATTTAATTCACTTAATATTGCACTATTAAAACTTCTTTTGTAAAAGGCACTTGAAAAGCTCCATAGTCAAGAACGGCTTTTGGGAATAAAACATTAGCTGTTAAGTGTAGTGACAAGTATTTGTTGAACTGATTTTACAGCTATGATTAGCAAAAAGTTCTGCTTAAATTTGATTTGAGTTGTTATTAACAGAATCATATTTAAAAATGCTACATTTAAAAGGGCATTTTGTGAATCCCAGTTAGTGCCAGATTGCAGCCTCAGAGAGATGCATGTCATGGAACTCCTTCAATGTTTTTAATTTCCACACTCCTTTGATAATTTCCACATTTTAACAGAGCCAAAGGTACTAACAACTTTGGGGCAGTTTAGCAACTGACAGATGCACTTTGCTGGTAAAAGTTCATTATTTTACACAATACCATATGACTATATAAAAATAAAAAGACAAAAGCAGAGAATAAGGAAGGAAGAGACATAGAGAAGGAATAGAAGTGATGATTTATAGTAAAATGAGATGTGAGGCTGGCAAAGAAATTATATTGGAATATTAATCTATACAGGTCTTCTCTTGACCATAATTCTCATAAAGAGCTGCTATGGAAAGAGAAGGGTAAGGTTCCCAAGACTGAGATTGCTTTATCACTAAATGAAACAAAATATTGTTAAGTATCAATGGTCCTGTAACCACAACAACAGCCATGTTAATGAGTCACACTGAAGGCACCAGAATCTGCAGAATTTAGTCAGAAAAATAATGTCACTGAGGAGTGGGATTTTCAGGATCTCTTCATCCATCAGTCAACACCTGGAGCCAGTTGATGACACCATGGGTGTAGATGTTTATCTGTCATACCCAATATCCAGACACAAAGAGAGGTTAAGCTACTCTTCAGGGAACACCATAAAAGCATATTGTCCTGACAAAAAAAAAAAATAAAAAATTAAAAACACACACACAATGCCATATTTCTTATCCTGAGTCAGCTACACACAGAATTCTGTAAGACCTCAGCTTTATGTAACTGTGCTTGAAGTCACAGTTCTGAAACACTGCAGAATTTAAAGAGGAAATTTTAAAAGTACAAACTAGCTCTCTGAATCTTCCTACTGCCTGCTGGAATTCCTGAGGGAAACCCTTACTTTTCCAGAGTGTTCCAGCTGTTTGAATAGACAAAAGAGACAAAAAGGACAAAAGAGAAATGCAGAAGTACATCTGGCATGGCATGTCCTCCTTTTAAATGAAAAGTCACATCTTCACAAGATTTCAGGTCATTAACTGATTGTGCACCCATGAAGCATCTGGTTCAAGAGCTTTTAGCTGCTGTTCCAACACCCATAGCAACAGTTACAGGCCCCAAAATAATCAAATTATTGATTTTCTGAAGGCTTATGAGAAGGTGTCTTTTTTATTCATGTCAAGGGAATTACACTCTCACAGGATTTCTTTTTTACAGTCATGATTTCATCTCCCAAAAGGCTGAAGAGTCAATGTCTTCTTTCAATTTAAAGAATGGTCATTTTAATCAAAATGGTGTCTTCCCAACATGCTGCAGGCACAAGAAAATAACTTCAAAGAATCCCAGGAGGGTCCCTTGCACAGAAGTTTAAGAGCAAAATTAACCCGGGAACTCCCAGCATTGAATGTACTCGCCTGCAAATAAATAATTTAAGATACACAGAGGTGCTGTTTCACACTAAAACTAGTGCAAGGTGCAAAGCATAAATCCTATCACTGATTAAGGTGAATGATCTTGATGCCTTCAAGAGGCTGACCTGGAACAGAAACTAGACAGAGCAAAAGGATAAAATAGATATTTATTAAAAGGCCTCAACGGGTACACCTGGGCAGCACAATCTAAGTTATTAAATGTTTTTTTTAGTTCCCCATGGGGATAGAATATCACTGAAAATAACAATGACAGGACCATTGCAAAAATAGCAGATAAATTTTCCAACCAGTTATGCAGGTAGAACAGA
Organism: Tichodroma muraria; assembly: GCA_013390105.1. Lineage (NCBI taxonomy): Eukaryota > Metazoa > Chordata > Aves > Passeriformes > Sittidae > Tichodroma > Tichodroma muraria. Next base: position 3,003 of record WAAG01082364.1, read on the forward strand.
TATTAAAAAATAGCTCTGTGGAGTTCTTTAAAACAGCTTAAAATCCTTCTGATACCTCAATGCCCACACCACTCTGAGAAACTTTTTGGATGCTAGGCTGTGTGATTATCTGTTATGAATTGGAAGGCAGAAGTGATGAGAAATTGTAGGGAGAAAAATTACCCTTCTTGGTAGGATTAATTTTTAAGCCTTTATGTTTCTGAATTTGGCATTTGCTCATGTTGCCTTGTGGCTTTTAGGTACTCCAAGTAAGTGGAGTTTGGAGGTTTACGTTATTCATGAGAGGGAGCCAAAAAAATGTTGGTGGTGTAAGGAGAGGTAACAGAAGTGTATTTTTTTCCTATGAATTTGCTTTGAACGATAAAATCTACTTGTAGGAAGGGACAATACATTCAATACATTATTGAAAGTTTGATCTTTCATATGTTGGATAAATCTGAGGCATTAACCGCATATGGTTATCAAATAACTCGTGTAACTTTGCACAGGAGTTGCAGTATTAAACTGCCCTGGGTCTGTTGTGCTGAGGGGGGAAATAAAAATCCTTGATGCTTGACCTCTAAGCTTCTTGTATGAAAGAGCACTTGAAGGATTCCTGACAAGGCCCACGGCACACAGCCTGTGGCTATGTCAGCACAGGGATGTGCCCCTGGAGCTGAGCACAGTGTCTGACCACATCATTTGGTCCGCCAAAGATGGGGTGTGCCTGGGTTATCACATTCTTTACTGGGATTTCAGGTAAAAGCTTCTTCCTTGAGGTGCTTCAGGAAGGCTGGCATATCTGGCAGGATAAGATGGCCTCTGGGGAGGGTTATCAGGTGGATGCCATGTTCTCACTCTCGCCCTACAGCAATATTTTGACTGTCAGGCCTTGGGTTGGGGATCCCTTCACAAGCACAGCTGGAAGACACCAAAGAGCTAAAAATAAAATAGCTTTGGAGACACAAGGCAAATCTGAGCAGGGTGGCCTGAAACTTTAGACCCATGAAGAAGCGTTCACAGAGGGCTCATGGGTCCCTCCCCATCAATGATACTCACCAAGAATGTGGCACCTGCGCCCAGTTTATGATGTGCTCCACAGTCAGGGGGAGGTGCTTCCCTCCATGGGTGTCTCCAGGATGCAAAATGAGAGAGGCGCAGCTCAGAAAGGGCGGGAGGCAAGGGGGGTTCGGGGCAGGATGGGTGGCAGGGACGTCCCAGGGACTAGAGCAAAGCTGCAGCACTTGCTGCTGAGCAGAAAGTCACGGAGCTGGCCCAGAGCCAGGCTCACAAGAAGGCTGAGAGGCTGATGGCAGCCTTGTTTACAAACGCTTTTAGTCCTACAGTCTCTTCCCTAGCTGCTACGAGCTTACGCTTCTTAAAAAGACGCATTTCTATATTTTATTTTCTTTTTAAATTCAAATAAATCCTGACGTTTTGTTCTTAAAAGCCTTTTTTAGGGGAGCTCAGTACAAGGGAATGCTCTCAGCAGACCCATCTCAAGCCACAGATCGTCTCAGGACAGCATGAAGGGACACAGAGTCCTACAGCTGATCCAAAGTGGATTCTAATTAATAGAAATCAGTATTACCCACCCACCCCTTTTATTTAACCTGATTAAAACTGTGGCTCAAATAAGTGAAAGGCAGAAATCCGTCAATGAATCATTATAAAACAGGAGTTTCCTGTGTCTTTAAACTCACAGTACAAATACAGTAGCTGAAGCACCAAGGGAAAACAGTGAAAACAACAATGCAGCCATCTCCTCTCACAGCCCCTCACTGATCGATCCTTTCTCATACCAGTTCACCCTTCTGTCATCTCTTTGCTATGCTAATAGCCAGAGCCTTCAGCTGTCTCTGGTTTCTGAACATCAGCTTAAACTGAAAACCCTTTAGATGTTTTCCCATTTGAAGAGTTTATCTCTTGCCAGGGAAAGAATTCAAAACATATTGTATTTGACTGTTTTAAATTGCAAATTACCTCATCCTGTAGCTTCCTCTCTTGTTCCACACTCCAGTTGTCCTGGGCTGCGATTGTGTGGCAGTGATGAGCGTGCTCTTATCACACTCAAGTCAATGAAACAATTCTTTATTATTTAACAATATTTAAAATCACTGAAAAAGAAATTAAAATGAGGATACCATCTCAGGAAAGGAGGGAGACAGACCTACTGCCAAAAGGAGAGAAAAAACAGTAGTAAAACTTTTCATGCACTTCTAATACAAATACCTGTTTCAGGAAGGTTTGCCCCAGACCTTGTAATGCCCCTAGAAGCAGATTAGCAATTGTTCTCACTGCTACTCTGAGTTTTGGGAGAGGAAAGAACACCTGAGCTATATTAGCACAGGAATATAAATTCCAGGCTTCTGTCTCCCCTGTTCCACGTGTACTAGGTCAAGCTGACAGGCTACAGACAGGTCCAAGCCTCCTCCACCTGTGTTTTCACGGGAGTTCCTACCCGTACACCACACACACATAGGCAGCAGGGCAGTAAATACATGTATTACCACTCCTCTCACCTAGTGCTGGCCCACAGCAAATGCTATTCCCTGCAAAACTTGAAATCTGCCCTTCCTGTTGGGGCAAAAGATGAAGTATGGACACCATTAACACTGGTTTGAAAAAGAAGTGGAGCACAGCACAGCAGGATGGAGTGACTTTGTGAGAGGGCATGGGACACGAGGGACTCTGGAGCTCTGAAGCAGTTTGCACATTTCTGCTGTTGAAGGTCAGGTGAGGCAGGGCTGACCTTTCCCAGGTGAGGGCCCTGATTGTAACCTGTGCATCACCTCTCCCTCCTTTTTGTCTCCTCAGATTTCAGCTGACAATCTGTGTTGTAAGCTAGGGTCACCAGGACTCTGCTGCAGCTCCACTCTGCACACTCACATGTCTGGAAAAATTGCTTTTGTTTTTCCTGATCTCTCCCCAGGACTGCAGCAAGTTCTGCCAAGGATTCACCTTCAGTACCCTCACAAACGGCACAGATATAAAATTAGATAATAAAATTGCTTAAACTTCAAAAAGTAGCCAGTATTTCTCCATCCATCCATCCATCCATCCATCCATCCATCCATCCATCCATCCATCCATCCATCCATCCATCCATCTTCATACTCTATTGGGATGAAGAAACAAAGCTCCTTATGTTGCATTGTCTCATCTCTGCACAGCACACAGTAATTCCACAGCTCATAATGTGGCAAATAATTTGGCTTGTGAAAACATGAGTTTCCAGAAGCTCAAGTCATTCTACCCTAAGATACAAATTAAGACAACAATATAGTAATGAAAGCATAACATAAACCACATAAACCAAATTCTAGTCCCCAGGCTAGACAGTTATGAAAGGGGGCAGACTCCTGAACTGGAAAGGAGACAGAAGATTTGCTGAGGGTTGAATCAGAGTGGGTAAAAATTTAAATGATAGATACCACAAGTCATAAAAGAGCAAGAGTAGCTCTTTTGTCAACAAAGAACTTGTAAGGCCAAAGCAGACTGCCAGAAACACTCAAAAAGTATTTCTCAGTCTTTTGAAGCACCACATTTAATAGTTTCTTATCAACAAGAGGTTGAACCCCAGGAAAGACAAGATCAGCATATGGACTTTGGAGCTGACTCAGAAGGTGACCCACTCTGAAAAGAGCCATTGTACTGTGACTGAGCACAGAGACCTTGCTGCTGTCTAAGGAGACAAAAAAACCTGACACCAAGGAAGAGTAATTCATGTTTTGTCCACATGCTGTGGACAAAATATGATGTTAAACATTTATTTTTGTATCATACTCAAAGTCACAGAACCCATTAGAGCAGCCCTGTAGTCACTGACAGATTAAGCTGATTATTTATGTAGACCTATATCCCCTAATAACACCAATAACAGGGCTCATGACTCCATTGCCTGAAACTGAGGAAACACTGTCTGGATATGGAAAATGCCAAAATATTTTCAACATCTCATGCCAAAGGTGAAAGCTGCACAGCAAAGCTACAAGTTGCACAAGGAGGGAAGGTAGATCAAGACACTTTGGGGACCCATTGCCCAGCCAAGATGAGTGATGATGCATTTTGTAAACAAAATCACAGCAGAATTGTATCCGTGCCACCAGAGGAGATGTCACCAAGTGGTCACAGCCCACGGTGTTCTGTGACTGAGATGCAGCAGTGGGGTAACTCAGCTTGCAGCAACTAAAACCTCAACCCAGCCTGCCTGCAAGGACACAGGGCAGCAAGAAATGAAACAAAAACATGTCGATGTCACAAAATTTTGATGGTGTAAAGGTATTCCATCTTTGCTGCTCTGAGGATGAGTACTCAGTTTTAGGTGTTTCCCTGCAGCTTTAGAAAAACAGGATAATAAAACGCACAAAATTTCCACTCACAGATGCTTGCAACTGCCTGAGAGATGTGCTCTTCTGACCCTCAGAAAAAGAGAAGGACATTCTTCTCTAGCTCTGAGGCTTATTTTCCTTCATTTCTACTTCCTACTTCTGTGCAGGAATTTGCTTTACTCTCTTTTGGAGTGTCTCTTTTTTTTAATGCCTGCAGGGAACCTGCAGCGCACAGGTAGACATCCCCAGCTTCATGCATACAGCTGACAGTGAGCACCTAAAGGAACACGAGGTGGTGAATATAAAAACTATCATGCAGAGAAGCTTACTTTTAAGCAAATTGTTCCTGTTTCACAAAAGACAGTGACAATTCTTTCTTTCTTGGTAAATGAAGAGGTTACTGAGAAAAAGCTCAAGATTAATTCAAAGTTTTGTCATGAAAGCTAAGGCAGGAGTCTCAAACAAAATACATAACAAGATAAATATAAATGAATAGGGGGTTGATTTCTTTTTTTTTTTGTCCCAGTGGAAAAAAAAGCCAAACAACAATAGTGTCTCTAAATTAAACACTGATGTTTTTCCTCCCTTTTTATTTACTGTGGTTTCTTGAGATCTTGGGGTATTTTGACTGCAGACAAATCTCTGGTTTATAGCACAAACTACATATCAGGACTGCCATCCAAACACACCTACAGCCACTCTGTGCCCTGGGTGTCTGGTGAAGGCCAGGGAGTAGCAGAGGTGTGTCCCCCAAGGAATCAAATACAGGGATGTGGGGATGGATCCTGCAGGGCGTGCACTAATGAGGCACAACCAGCTGCCTCCAGTTTGGGCAAATGCTCGGAGTTTTTGGCTGTTGTGTAGGAGGCAGGTTTCCCCAGCCAGTGTCCAGCGCAGATCTGCTTTGAGGAGCAGCCCAGCGCTGAGCTGTGCTCTGTGAGTCACTGTTTGAGTGCTCCAGGGCTGGAGCTCTGCCACACACCCCAGACCACAGGGGTGGGAAGGGATGTGTGACACAGCCAGAGTCACCCAGGGGCCCTCCCACCCCACCAGCTGCCACAAACCAGCCTGGCAGAGCCCCAGTTCCCTGCCACTCCCATGATTTTAGTCTCTTGTGGTTGACAGCCTAACACAAGGAGCCAAAACAAAACAACAAAAAGCTGGGAAGGGCAGCATTAATTGTGCCACAGCCACTGGGGGGGAAAAAACAGAGAAGTGATGAGAGCAAGGTGGTTCTGCTGCCTCTGGTTCTGACTGTGATGCCAGTCACACATGCTGCCCATGGGCTCTGTCCAGGCCAGGAAAGACAAGTCATAAAATAAGCCATTTGAGGTTGTTTTTCACCAAAAAACTCCATCTGACTGAAAGCGTTAAGAAATAAAGAGTGGATCTCCCAACCTTTAATTCAAGACCCCAACCTTCAAGGGTTTCCATTATAAAATAGGAAGCTCCTCCCCATCCAGGTGCTGGCAGGTGCCAGCTGAGCTGCTGCTGGTGGCCTGTCCCAAGGCACAGCCCTGCTCTGACACGTGTCCATCAATCTGGGACATGACAGGGGAAGAAACATCCCCAGTCTGACTCAGCACTGGGAGCCGAAGCACCATGAGACAATTCCACTATGTCCAGGCATTCCACAATGCCTACCAGCTCTGGCAATGGAAGGTTTTATATGGATGGCTATTCATTGAAATCTGGACCAGGACCAGGCAGATACAGATGGAAATGCTTTTTTTTTTCCCTTGTGGACTTGTTCCAAACCTGAGCTCTAGGTCCAAGTATATACCCTCTCACCAGCAGGTTCCCAGAGAAAAAGAATGGTTTACAACCGTTTTATAAATCCCAGCTGTTTAGAAAACTCAGATCATTCACCCCAAAACCTATGGATAACAGCCCAAATAACATATGTTTTTTTCTCTAGTGACAATGCACAATAGGCAGAGATAACCAAGAATACCACACTGGGTAGCAGTTCGTTTGTGAGTGTAGTTCGTTCGTTTTAAACCTAATTCCCTGCTCTGTTACACAAGTTAAACACAGCTATTATACTCCAGAATTACCTGATATCAAGCTATCCCAATGAGAATTGGCATAGAACAGCAAACAGACAGATGTTCTTACATACGAAAGGTCTGACATGAGGCAAGAATAAATGTTAACTCCTTGCTTGAATGTTGAACTTCTGTTTCCAGCTGTAGTAAGCAGAAGCAGCAGCAACTGGAAACCAGGGGGAAAGTCATAATTTTATTTTTTATTTTTCCTTCTTTATTTTGGAGACCTTGACCACTTCTTTGGTTGGCTTCATGTGCTAGTTTAAGATTCGTACTCCCTGCAGGATAATAAATGTGTTCAAGGCAATAAATATCCAGAAAAGAGAAGGAGACACATGTTTTATAATGAAACTTCATGCTTAATTGAGATTTTTCTGTGTCAGTAGAAATCAGGATTGAGACTTTTACACGGCACACCAAATGATGATCAGATTGAGGAAAGAAGGCAAGAAAATGATACATTTGCCAGTCCCTGGAACAGTCAGACATGAGGCTAAAAGGCTCATTAACCACATTTCTGCAGAGAAAGGTGCAAGTGCTTTACAATCACTAGGGTTTCAAGATAATTAATGTGTCCTTTTTTTCATGGGGAAAAAAAAATCTCAGAACAATATTTAAATGCAGGAGGAACGTTCACCACAGCATGCTATCCTAGATCCTCATGCAGGGATGGGGAGCACCAACCATTACCCAGCTGCTCTCTGCTCGTGTGCTGCGAAAGGGTTTAATGAGCCACAAAGTGTGTTTTTCTCTCTTCATGGATCACAAGAGCAAAAATCCTGTGGGTAAGAACTGCTTGTGTTTTTTCTGCCGCTGTGAACTGGGCCCTCAGGGGTACATTTTCACCGCAGCTCATGTGGATTTGGCTGCTTGAGTCCCATTGATGTTGATGGCAGCTAAATGATGTCGTGCGGTTAAAACCCCACCAAGTGCTTGCAAATGTGTCCCTCGGTGTCTGTAAAGCATCCTTGTATCTTCAGATGAAATTGACTGACCCAGTCTGGTGGTGGTTCCCGTCCCCAGCCTGGTCTGGGGTGCCCTGGGGGTTGGAGGAGTGCACAAGAATGCATTTGGGAATTCCTGCTGCAGCTCCCTCTCCAGTCCTGATTCTCCCTGGCTCGGTCTTCTGGGTCAAGATAGCAATAAATGCCGTAACAAATTATAAGAGATGATGCCAACTTCCTTCATGCAGGTGCAGTTCTAGTGTCTGGAAGCATCACTCACCCTGGGTGAAGCATGAGTGGAGTTCCGGAGGACCATGGAAAATATGAGCAGAGACACAATGATATCCCCATCCTCTCCTTTATGTCATGGTGGGAAGAGGGGGCAGTTTGATAAAATCTGTCCTTTTGCAGATGATTGGCATGCTGAAATATCTGACAGCAGCCTGAACTTGAGCAGTCACATTCAGGCTTGCAAAATTTTTTTAAAATTTTTGACTACCTTGACATTTAACCAGGATCTAAAGCCCATCTATTTGTCTGCTTTCCAGTTTGTCACCATAGCCTATAATAACCAGGATATGAGATGGGTTAATAATACTTCCAGTGCTGATTGTGTGCTATTCAAAAGGGCCAACCAGCTCAGAGTACAGACACTTTGTGAACTGCTTAATATGGTCTCAGGTCTGTGAATCCATCCTGTATTTTAGATCAATTTAAGGTTCTCATGCAGTGCTGAGACCTGAAAGTGGTTGAAAACACATGAGTTCTCAAAATAAAAACACATTTGAGGGAATACTGAGCAGGGCAGGGAAGGAAGACAGCAATGCTGGAATTAGGATAGTGGGGTTTTTTTCAATTGCCCATTTTTCAAAGCAGTATGCATAGAAATGTCCACATGGAGCACACACAGGATGGAAAATGTCTGCTTAACCCTGCAGTGAAACAGCTCATTAGCACATTGTGAGTATCAGTAACTGCTAGGAGGGGAGAATAATTGGATATTAAAGGTGGAAGAGTATAGGCAAGGTCATTTTAAAGGGGGAGGAAAGCACCTTAAAGGATCTTGAGCTGATCAGAAAGAGCAGAGGAGGGGGACCCCAGTCCCCTGTGACATTGGAATGGAAGGAGCAGAGGCCAGCAATGGGGGATGGAGAGGCAGATGGGCTGAAGCCCATGACGGTCTCAGTTCAGCTGCACAGACTGCGCACAGGCATTTCTTACACCTCTATCCTTCCTTTCTTTTGCTGTCTGGTTCAGCTTTCTTTCACATCACACAAGCCACAGAAGAGCAGTCAGGAGTTGAGGCCATGATCAGACTCAGAGCACATGTGAGAGTCACTCAGGGTGAGCTTAAATGTTTGGAATAAAGGAAAATCCATGGCTTTCTCAGAATGCAAAGCAGCTTTGAGTCTCAGGAGGCATTGTCAAAGCTTCAGCTCTCAGCAGTGAATCCTGCTGCACCCATCAGGCCAGCCCCACTCGCATACAGCCAGGAACAGCTGGGGGCTGGAACCTCAGGCAGCCACAGGACTGGCCCTCCCCACTGCTGCAACATTCTTGGCAAGGCACAGGGATCTCTAAAGGGGTGCCTGGCCATATTCTGTGAGTTTTGATGGCCTTTGTGGTGGAAAAGCTGGTCCAACACAAATAAAAGCTGGACCTGAATGCATGTAGTAATGCTGAAAAATCCTCTTATTTGAAAGCAGCTCACTGCAGTCTGATTTATAACTAGAAACAAACTTTAATCTGTGCATTGCCTTTTCTTTCAGACTTCTTGAACATGGGGTGTTTAGTTGTGGAAGTTTATCACTCTGTGAAATGCAGCTTCTACCTCAAATTTACAAAGAAGGTGCATATTTTTTTCAAACAGTTTCCATTGTGTTCCTTCCCATTTTGTGTCTGCACAAAGACTCCATTTTGTGGTCATTTCATTCAGCTGAGAATCTGCCACCAATTTAATAAAAGCAAAGATTATTTCTGTTTAACCCAAATGACTCAATTCTATGCATGAAGAGATGGAAATGAGGAAGGAAGGAAAAGAAAGAGATAAAGAGAGAGAAAAAGAGATAAAGAGAGAGAAACAGAGAGAAAGAGAGAGAAAAAGCGAGAAAGAGAAAAAGAGAGAAAGAGAGAAAGAGAGAAAGAGAGAGAAAGAGAGAGAAAGAGAAAGAGAAAGAGAGAAAGAGAGAGAGAGAGAGAGAGAAAGAGAAAGAGAGAAAGAAAGAGAGAGAGAAAGAGAGAAAGAGAGAAAGAGAGAGAGAGAGAAAGAGAGAAAGAGAAAGAAAGAGAGAAAGAAAGAGAAAGAAAGAGAGAGAGAAAGAGAGAAAGAGAAAGAGAGAAAGAGAGAAAGAAAGAGAAAGAAAGAGAGAAAGAGAGAAAGAGAGAAAGAAAGAAAGAAAGAGAGAAAGAAAGAAAGAAAGAAAGAAAGAAAGAAAGAAAGAAAGAAAGAAAGAAAGAAAGAAAGAAAGAAAGAAAGAAAGAAAGAAAGAAAGAAAGAAAGAAAGAAAAAGAAAGAAAGGAAAGAAAGAAAGAAGGAAAGAGAAAGAAAGAAAGAAAATGTTTCATGGGATAATGCACAGGATTTCCTTAAGTGAAAACATCCTATCCGTGAAAATTGATTCCCACAAACATTTTTACATTTCTTAAAATCAGATTTAAAAGAAATCATTGTTTGTTCACTTAAACTACTTAATTGTATTTTTATTTGGTAATTGGAAGCAGATCCCCAGTGTCTTAAATCCTCTATAAGCATAGCAAATATAGTGGAACAGGAGATACACTTCTAAGTTCCAGACATATCTTACAAGGAATTTCCAATTATTTATCTGATAGATGCTTAATTCCTTTGATGTGAATGAATATTTATCCTTCAAAGAGAGGATTTTTTTTTTATCTGGCAGTGGCTATAATAATTCTTTAGACATTTACTGAAAAAAAAATTGTCACTATTTAACCTTTGTTGAAAACCTGAAGCTCAGAGCAGAAGAGCAAAAGGCTGGCTATGGGTCAAAAACCTTTGCAGGACACTTGAAACAAATGTCTGGAGTACCAGGGCTCAGATGCAGAAATTTTGTACAATATTTACTTTTTTCCATGGTGTCAGCAAAAAAAAGTATACCAAGCTGAGCAATTTTGAAAGAGCTCTGTGTATTTGTCTACACCCAAACTGAAAGCTGTGCTGGGGACAAACCTCAAGGTGAGTGGCTTATGCGAAGCCTTGATAAGTCAAATGATCTAGTGTGGATTTTTGGCAGAAGTTTGAAAGATATTCCTGTGTGAGAATTCCGACATACTAAGTCCATATTCTCAAGAGTTTGGGTTTGTTTTTTTCATTTGCTTAACATCTTTAAGTGAAAAGGCAGAATTTGAGCAAAGTTTGCTTTTGAAAAATGCCAAACAAAACCAGCTACTTTTCAAAGATCCTGTGGGGATGGGATGGGCCAGGAGCACTAGTTCTGCTGCAGACAAGCCCATGGCACCTGAGTGGATGAAGACTCCATCTGTGCCAGTGAGAAAATTCCACTCTTCCTAAATTGAGGGATATCTCATCTGGGATGGTAACAGTGTGAATTTTCCTCCCTTTGACATGGAACCTGCAAAGGGATCTTGCTTCAGAGGAGAATCAGGAGGGACAACACATCCTCACATCCTCCCCACAGTAATAAGCCCTGGTCTTCTCCAAGCCCTCTCTTTTTTTTTGCCCAATCTAATCCCAAATAAATGCTGCAGACACAAGCCCTGTGGTGTGACATCTGCTTTGTAAATAGATCCTTTATTTGTGTTATACCCACTTACCACTCTGGCCAGAACAGAGTTTCATCAAGGTGGCCCTTCCTGGTTTGTTTCTTTTTTTCCTCTGG